>JAVTVY010039967.1:0-18176 GCA_036873755.1 Hanleya hanleyi | reverse complement strand
AATTTTACGCGGGAATTTCACGGCTTCCTACTACTATCATTTAAAAGCCATAACACTGAATACATAGGGAGGTTTGATTTTTTTCTTGCTTGATGCTCATTAAATTTAACTTTCCGAGGTCAAAGTTTCCCCCATTTTGCTATATAGTACTAAACACATATAGTTCTTGTTGAAAATGTAATGAAAACACACGGACAGAAAATATTAACCGTATTACAGACAAACTGAGCCCTTCCAGTGCTATTTTCAGGAGGTGTTGGGGGCGGGGAATCGGATTTAGAGTACGGTATCTAACATTATTGGAGGTTCATCAATTGTTCATTTAAAAGATTCTGTTTCGTTGAACGTGACTAATATTGAATTTTGAGGGATTCCAGAGGCATAATTTTCAATCTCGGGAGCACTTTGCACCTTTCAACCATTGAATCTAAAATGCCAACTTTTTGGTCAGTCCTATCAGATTATCCATCCACCAGTAAAGAGCATAAACGGTTCTATTGTGTCTTTTGTCGATTTGATCTCATTTTGAGATGTCTGGGTACCTTTTGTTTGGAAATTCAGCTGGTTTTGAAAAATCGCCATATTTTAGGCCCATAATAGCAGGGAAATGGACGTTCTTTACTCCCTTAAAGTGATCATGGTAATTTGTTGTGCCAGTGGTAAAATATTCTGTGTAAAAAAGTAATCGACAAGAGAACACAGAAATATCGACTAAAATACTGGCTGACATGACAACCATCGATTTTTGAAAACATGCAATTCTGCTTTTGTGGCAAATTCTTTTTTCCACATGATAAAAACGCACTTGTTATTATGAATATTTCATCTATTTCGATATGAACAGGGTATTCAATTACCTACAGTAACGGGCATTGATAGAAGTAAACATTGAAGCGATTTATCGATCAGAGGAGCCATGACAACTAACAGCTTAACTCTCGGTCTTTATTTCGGAATCAAGAATGAAGAAGAATTTCTAATGTTCAAGCTCAGTTTTTTGTGCATGTACTAAAAGGTCATGTCGCTAGGAAACTGAAATGCCCCACTTCCACATACACTCGAGGGCAATCGACTGATGTTGGCTTCGTAGCAAACTTTGGCTGGAAAATTTTCATTTTTCCCTATGCTTCAATATGGGGGAATAGCTGTAACGACTGATAACTAGCTTAACTATAGTACATGTACATCACATTCTATTATTTTAATTAATATTTTGGGCAACTGTAAGTTACAACTTTTCCACTTAGAACTGGTTCAAAATTATCCCCCAATGTCCAAGCACAGGGTTAAATGAAGTATCATGACCTAAGGTTTGCACCGGGAAGCTAGACAGTTCTGCACTGACCGCTTATCAGTGTCACTCCACAGTTATCGCCTTAATTCGGGCAAGGACCATTGGTACATACATAAAGGAATACAGGTTAATTTATCCATGCTATCCGATGGTTTATATACATTTTCAAACTCTAAGCAGGGTTATCTCCCTTTGCAAGATTGGAAGAAGTTTATATCCTTGGCAACACTGATTCATCCCCTGCCTAATGTTATAGTTTAACACATACCGGATATCGCGGGTTTTCTTTTGGACTTGAAGTGATGTCACGCTGCGAATGCGCAGTTGAAGCGGATTAGAGAGAAAGCGATAATTTTGATTTACGCAGCGTTTGGGTGAGAAAGGATCAGTCGTGGTCCAAATATGGTGTGCAGGGTCTCGTCATGAATCGGTCGTAGTGTAGACTACGCCTGAACTGGTTTTGACCGGAGGTAACGTTATAATGCGTATGCACAGTCGGCACATAATAGAGAAAGCGGGCATTTCTGAGTACGCAGGGGTGCGTGGTGTGTCTGGACAATCTTGGGAGTCCAAGTATAGCATGGAGAGTGTCATATTGAAGCCTTCGATATGCAGACGACCATGGGGTGGGAGGTGGTTTGGGCGTGAAATGACGCTATGGTACGCATCAGCAGTCGGGCCATGGCAGCGAAAGTGGGCGTTTTAGGGATATGCACGGTTGTGTTCGGTTAACCGAGGGATCATTTGGGGTCCATGTAGGACGACATCTTAAAGCGGTGTGTAAGCAATGCTTGGGGTGGTTTGGACCGGAAGTGACATTAGAATCCGCTGATTGGGGTGTGTCAGTTTGGATTGTGTGTATATGCGCCTACCTACGCAGATATACATTAGCCCAGAAGATGAGCATCTCTCGTGGGGTAGACTAAGAGTAGGGAGTTCTCCATGGGATGCGCGTACGCACGCTCGAGTGTGTATAAACAAGTCCCCTCTGGACCCGACATACTCATTGCCGCCGTTCTTGAGCCACGACGGAAACCCAAACGTATATGGCTCGCCTTTTACAGCATACGGCTATGGCTGATTACCTCCCCGGATACCGAGCGGTGATCCGATCCATGTTTGCAGATGGTGACGACATCTCGGCGCCACCCAGATCCTGACTCGTTCGTGAGGCGTCCTATCACCCAATATCACTGGGCTATGGCATCCATCCTCGATGCCCGGGCTGTGGACCACGAGAGCTAATGACGGGACCGACGAGACCAACTGAATGTGTACCTCGGCATATTGCCCCTGATGCTGTGGCAAAGACAGTCCCGCAAGAAAACGGCACTTCCCAACGGCTTTCAGAACAGAAACGCCTAATTAGGCACACTAGTTTATTATCGTGAGCATAGAGTATCGACGGCAACTCTGGTAGAGGTAAACCAGGCAGTGCTCTCCACAAACGCTATTGCTCAGGCCTTGCAACGTTTGACTGCTCCAAAACCAAGTCCCTGAGCTTTCGTCCTTGAAGACCGTCAGGTCGGGATTAAGGGCGAAAGTCGCCACTCAATGTTCTACGCGTCGATCCATCGGGTCTGTGTTCAGCACGTACGCTGCAAGGTATACAGGATTTAGCAAATACACGTCTCGGGCAAATATCTCTTGGAAGAGCCTGTGTCCAGGGACCGCTCTTCCGCGCGGTTGAGATCTGAACCGTATCCATGTTAGGTGAAATCTTCACAGAGAATTTGTTGGCGCTTGTCCACTTGGATGATGTTGTTGAATTCAAAGTAGCAAATTACATTTATAGTTATGGGAACAGGTATCCCGAAGTGGATTTCCAGCCATAAGTTGCATTCATTGAAGAGGTCGCAGCAGAACAACGTGTGACCTTCACAACAGGCGGTGTCGTTTCCATCGTCCTGGTCGATTTGACCCAGTACCGCAATGATGTTCTGGTAACGCCGGATGTAATGGCGCCGTCTAAAATCAGGTTGAAGGGACCGTGCTGGAACCTGCTGGCCGTCCACTTGCCACACAGTTCATGTTGAAATGCTTGAAGTAAAAGAGTTTGACCTCACACGTCCCGTTGAAACTGATGTTCCCCACACATGCTATGTTCAGCCGCTTGGGTAGATCCCCCGGAATAAATTGTCTTGGATGGTGATCAGATTTTGAGCCGAAAAACACCTTGGTTTGCACAGGTTGGATAGGGCATCGTGATGTTTGTTTCTCCGAGTCTGTGATGCGGCCCAACTGCAAGACTGTTTCACTTTGAGGACGTAAAATGCTATCACTTTACTGAAAATCTTATAGTCAGGCGCATCGCCAGTAGCAAGTAAGCAAAGGCCAGTTCATTATGAAACTCGTTTGTTCCATCCGGCATTGTCGGTCGTTTCCATGTGCCTCTTGGTCGACGAGTTTTTGGGTGAGAATTACAACCACCTGCTGGAAGAGAGAGTGGAGCCAGATGTTGAATGAGCCCACCGGGACCTCCTCCTCGAGATTGGTGCAATCGCTATTGGCGATCTTGACTGTCCGGTACAAGTAGGTGTGATTTTAATTCTACGTACGCCGTATCAGAGTTGGGGATGACAAATTCGATATACTCGACTCTGTGATGCTGCAGAGAGGGAGATGTTCCACCCATTGCCTCTCTGCCGCAATGGCCAGGGTCATCGGTACGGTCCACTAATCCAGTTCCGTGTTGGTGGATGGGCACATGAACAGCTGCAAGATTACTTTCCTGTATGGTTGCATTTTAATCGACAGACGTCGTCAATTTTTCCCACCTCTTGCATATCGCTCCAACTACTCCGCATGATTGAAATCCATCTTTATTCAAAGAAGTCTTTCTCCTTGAATGTGCGTCGTCGCTTGATCGGAAGACGTCTGGTGGTGCATTTTATTTCCCATGATTCGTTCCACTCTGGAGACCAGGATGCTTCCCGCCGCTTTGACTACCGCTTGAACTGGGATGCAGATGAACGCATCCCATCTCGGATAGCTTATTTTTGACAGCTTCATTCCGTGTGTCACCACGTCACCTTGTTGGGTGTAATACTCGACATAGCTGTGTGTATCACACTGGTATGGTACCGCCTTCATAATGTGTATTTCGGCGATCAGGCTTGGAAAAAAGAACTGGCATCAGCAGTTGTCCTCGTTCGTCCGGTATTGTCCCTTAAGTCGATTTCGATGGCGTGGATGTCGGTCTGCTGGTCTGGTAGAAAGAGTACGTGATTTTTGATGGTGTGAATGTCCGTCAGCGGGACTGGTAGATATAGTACGTGATTAAAGGCTGGGGGACGATACTACCGGCGGCGATGTGTTTATCGATCACGTCCATATGGACGGATAACCGCATTTAGGTCCCGTGGGTTTTTGGGCCGCTCGAATACAGGATGGACGTACCTCTGGAAAGATAATCCCAGCCGTTGAAGAAACGTCGGGCCAACGCTCAAGCTCTTCTCCAGGATCAACTTGAACTTCTGTGTTCATTGCATGTCATCGCTGGACGTCATTCACAACTCATCGGGAAGGGTTTCATGCTGTTGGTCAGATTTGCTTTCAGATCGTGCAAAGCCGCCACGAACACAGCGGGCGTATGGAACTGACCTTCGATGTGTGTCAAAGTAAATGTCTTGCTCCCGTACAGGACTTCGTACCACACCGTGTCCTTTTGCACGCTGTCTCACTTATAGGGGTGCTAGATATCCACCTGTCTTCATTCCCGTCGCCCAAGGATATGTGAGAGTTCGGCAGTTGGATGACGTAATCGACTAAGGTGTTGTTCCCGGAATATCTATTACTAGGCAGTTTGAGGTAAAACATGACGAAGGATGTGTCCGACATCAGACCCTCTTATTAATAGGCGTCGGGTATCGGCGGGGAAATATCACGGATCTCGGCCGGCGTGTTGCTTAGGGCGGTGTCACGGGCGCCTGCGGCTGCTCAACGCTGGAGATTTCCGTCCATTTCTTATGGCACGGATATGTCTGCCAATCCTTCTTGCCTGTGGCCTGCGTTGACGCATCATGTCATTCACCAAATTCACCTATTGAGTGCTGGGCACCACTTGGGTCTGTGCCACGGGCGCGTGCCACAGCTGCACTCTCTGATTTCAAAATAAGGAAGACCGATTGGTTTTAAGCACACGATAATTCTTCTTATGTTTATAGTTGCTAGTCATGTTGGGTATTGTCAGTCCGATAGGGCAATGTTCCTCTCTTCTTCAGCTTTTTTAAATTGGCCGCTCGACGTGGAAGAATAGGCAGAGTATTTAATTGAAATCGCACTTACTACCTCTTACAAAATGTGCCGAATTTGACCAAGTTTTCTACTTTTGAAGGGTTTTCGAGAAAAATTTAAGCATTTTGAAAAGGGATGCAATGGCTTATTTTTTATGCATAAATGGCTTTTGCCTTGGATCGCGATCAAAAGTTCACCTTTCTCGTTCCAGGACATGCTGGGATGGTGTTTCGACAGCTCCAGCAACAAATCAGCCCTCTACTGGAACGGGGCGAGCTGGGCTGCGAGTGACACATCTGGAAACGGCGGCTATGGGACAAGTGATGCTAGCTACACGAGTTGTGTTCGGTTGGGCCAGGTGTGGGGGGGTTGTATTGTCCTGTTGTACCTTTTAAGCGCTTGATTGTACTGTTGTACTTTCTCAGTATCGCTGAGCGTTTTCACTGTCGGTGGGATCGGGTAAAAAGATGTAAGGTGTAGACAGTGCAGCAGGCGTGGGCCATGCATAGTATGCTAACAACGCCATGTCCATATCTGGCAGAAAAGAAAGTTGAATGAGTGATCTCCTCTACGTTAGAATCTCCTTGGTATACTGGACTCAATGAGGACTGAATGGATGACTGGGGTATTAAAGGCTATCCCACACTCAGAGTGAACTCTGATTGACCACAGACTGAACTCAGATTCCTGTGGAGATTCTGTATACCCGTTTCATCTGGTCGGCGAATTAAGCGAAGTGACGCTTCTTCCCTTGGCGTCGTCAGGTCTTCAGGATGAGATTTACTCGGAAGTAATCTGCTGTGGATTTCATCACGGGCTGTAAACTCTACTTCGTAAAACATCCTTTTCATGTTATTCCGGTTGAGATACCGTGGGTGGACGAGGGTATCCGTCGTGTGATCATAAAGCCTTCGTCGCTCCAGTTGAGGAGGTACGATTTATCTAACTTGCTCTTGATTTTGCTTGGTCCCATTTGGTCGCGACGCTGGAATTGATAGGGACATGGACGTTGTTGTTGTGGCCTTGAGGCACAGACGGCTTCGACTTGGCTTGGTGACTTGGAAGTGGTCTCTCTGGAAACAGCGGTGATAGGCTGAATTGTAACCGACCACAAGTTTCGGGAGCACATCGATATACCCCCGTGTATTCTGGCGGTAAAGTGGTTGTACATCCGGCCTCTGAAGGTGCGATTGAACCATTCGACGTGGAAAGGGAGAACACCTTGTGGTTTGCAGAAGCTTTTGAGGAATTCTGCCCCATCACCGGTATGTAAGTAAAATGGTTTGCGTTCAAACATTCCCTTTGTCTGTCCATGCTCCCGACGTAGAAAATGTCGCAGGGTACCTCGATGTAGGCTATGTTTTGGGTTTGTAGCGAGGCCTGAACAGGAGATAGACGAATCCCGTGGGACTTGGCCACCCAGTAGAGGGCGTTAACCTAAGTATAGGATGGGGACTTTCATGACTATAACATAAGTCGTGTATCACCTTCTCTCAACGCTTCGCGATTGACGACTGATGTTTGATTTGTGTTAAACACCCTTCATTTATAACGGGACATCAGTTCATTGGGCTCCGTCATTGTGTCTTGCATAACCATGTCGACTGCCAACTTGTAGTGTGACCGATTCTAGACAAGCACGGCGTCCACCTCGGACAGGGCCTATTCTAAGGCGGACCATAGATCGGTATTCAAGTCCTACACGGCCAGTAGGCTATTCAGATTATATCAGTCGGTTATTCACAGCACCGAACCCTAGCTCCGGAAGTGAAAAATAATTAGGTCAGCGTGTAGAACTTGACGAGTGTTGTATAACTGCCAGATATGGAGGCCCTATCCACTATAGATCCGGAGATATAGGCCAGTAGGCTATTCAAATTCTATCAGTCGGCTATTCGCAGCACCGCCCCCTAGCGGCGGAAGTGGAAACTAATTTGGTCAGCGTGTAGGACGTGACGAGTGTTGTATAACTGTTACATATGGAGGCCCTATCCACTATAGATCGGGAGATATAGGGCAGTAGGCTATTCAAATTCTATCAGTCGGCTATTCGCAGCACCGCCCCCTAGCGGCGGAAGTGGAAACTAATTTGGTCAGCGTGTAGGACGTGACGAGTGTTGTATAACTGCTAAATATGGAGGCCCTATCCACTATAGATTGGGAGATATAGGCCAGTAGGCTATTCAAATTCTATCAGTCGGCTATTCGCAGCACCGCCCCCTAGAGGCGGAAGTGGAAACTAATTAGGTCAGCGTGTAGAACGTGACGAGTGTTGTCTAACTGCTAAATATGGAGGCCCTATCCACTATAGATCGGGAAATATAGGCCAAAAGGCTATTCAAATTATATCAGTCGGCTATTCGCAGCACCGCCCCCTAGCGGCGGAAGTGGAAACTAATTAGGTCAGCATATAGGACTTGACGAGTGTTGTACAACTGCCCAATATGAAGACCCTATCTGCCTTAATTTAGGGGATATACGTCAGAATGTTATTCATATTCCAAATAATGACTGGTGCACTGAATCGCCGACTGAATTGTGAACTGTGAACTGCTCTCCAACTTCACGAACGTCGCCAAATGACCAAAGAAGGGGCAGCGGCGGATGTAGACATCGTGACACAGATGGATGAGGTTACCGTCCAGTTTATCACTCGGGTCCCGTTTGAATTTTCTCCAATCACACTGACACAGCCGAATGACAAGCGTTGAGCTTCTGAGGGATCACTGTCGCACACATCCCCAATGTTTTCGATTATTTCCACGCGATTATCATAGACGTGAAGGGAAACTTCGGATTATCTCGTAGGCTCATTTAGCATCCTGCCATCCGATGTCTTTCTTCGCATGGGAAGGAGAATTTAAGGTCTTGAGGCCTACAATTTAACGGATGTCCGCGAGTGGGACTTTTTTTAGCGTCCCAATATACGTACCCCACGATAAGCACCCGAACATTGCACAATGAGGGTCTATTGGGGGTAGATGATCTAATGGTAGTCACACTTGGAGAGCTCCCCACTCTTAGTCCATCCCGGGAGAGCCACATGCTCATTCTATGGGCTAGCGAATAGCTGTGATGGTAGGTGCCTGTGCATATAGCCCCAACACAGGTATCCCGATCTGAGTTTTCTCTACTACTCAAGACGTTACTGATGACGTCACTACCTGTTCAACTCTCTCAGAGTGTCGCCTACATCACGAGCGCTTTCCGAACCCACCCCATTTCCACCTCATTTTCCATCACCGTCTACCTTATTCTCTTCACCTCAAAAAGGGACCAGAGATCACCTTTATTAACTACTGGTGGCTCTCTCCTTCTCGCTGATACCCAGGTGATGTTCTATGTACTAGATGACATCCCTGAAATTGAAATGCTCTGATACTGACGTCTGATATATTGATTTTGGGAGGAATCCAATCAAAATATTATCTGCAGACATCAATAAATTAAACATCCAGTGCTTTCCCGGCTTGATCTGATCGTTATAGTATCAGCTTTCAAAACCTTGTTTATTTCACAGACCATGCATGGTACTTTATTATCCTAATGGAATTCGTTTTTAGTCTGTATGAAAGTGTTATTTTTCGGCGTAATTCTCTGTTCATTCCATATGGAAAATAAAATGTCCGTGTGAATAATTAATACTAGTGAACGTTCAGCATCCGTCTAGGTAGTTATGGGTATGGTGCAAACTAAAGTAAACCTTCTGTTTACCAAGTAGCCGTGGCTACCGCAATGAGCGATTATTTTTCTTCCAACTTCCACGTTTCGAACTTCGTGTTGTTTGAGTCCCATGAAGCAAAACTTATGCGTGATTATAAAACATAGCATACATATTAAACCAGGAAAATTACGTAGAAAAGTACCAAATTATTCAAAGATTTAAAATATTTTTTTGTTTGTCGTACCGGGTACGGCGAGAATCGAGAAAACGCGAAAGATAATATTTCAAATACTTTCCAGTCAATTTATAGAGACGTATTAAAGGTAACGTCAAGTTTAGCAGTACACACAATGATATTTTCTTTGTCATATCTTTTGTCTCATTTTGTTCGCTAAAAAATATTGAAGGCATCAGTCTATTCGCCGAATTCTCTTGCATAAAAAAAGCGAACAAGTGTAATGTGCTAACTTTCATCTCTATACGTACATGTACACAACGGTGTAAATAAATGATAAAGAAATAATAGCAATGCCTTACACAGTCACGCGTTGCTTCTCAGACATCTATGGTCGGGCGGTCTATGAAAAAAATAATCATATTTTATGTCATGTAGATCTCAATACCAAGTTCCATTTTCTGATTTACGGAACCATGTGGTGGCCATGTTGAATTTATCTCCAAAGCTTACTATAGCAATCGTAATCATCTTGTCCGAACCTGGCATACGTGGTTGATCAGTTGGGGTGTCTCAGTCTTCCTCGTGAGATTTGTTCTGTAAAGGAATATGACCGCCATCGACCAATCAAACTCGAGGGGTTTAGAGGTTAAGAATTTGGACGGGGAATGCTAATATATATGTAAGGTATATACTATATACGAAGGTATTACCTATGGGCCGGCATTTGCTCAGATTGTGGGAACAACTCTACGGATTAGAAGATTCGTGGCTTCGATTCCCGCTTACGGATAAATCATTCTTTCGTTCGAAAAATATTTCATTAAAGATAAATTGGCTTTTCTCATACCAAACTGGCATTTCTATTCTGTGTATGTGTTATTTTCGGTTCAAGTCTCCGCGGGCGGAAGGGAGTCCCCCATCCTTGTAAATTCCCAGTCACGCCAATGTTAATGTCGCTTCGCCTGAATTTTCGTCAATGACCGGTCATATCTGGGAATGTCCGGGAATATTCGGCATTGTCCGGGAATCTCCGACAATATTCGGTCCTCTCCTGGAATGTCCGGAGGGCAATCGAGATCAAGGGCCGGCAAAAATTGTGAGAGAACGACATTAGAGTGGATGTTTTAGTGTCGATCAAGTCGTAAATGAGTGCATGTAAAACTAAAATATAAAATCCGGGAACACGGACTTCTACCGCTATAACTATGGCAAACAGGTCTGGATGTGCTAATATCAGTCCCCATCAGATCGTGGCCTGACGGAAGGTGCATAGTGGGATAGTGGGCTCATGCAAAAATTTTCACAGAAGAAGTGGTGAGTCGTAGAAATGTAATTGTGTATTCCCTCAATTTCGGAGAGAAAGATTGAATCAAGAGAGGTTATCCAGTTGACTCTCAGCAGTAGAGAATGCAGAAACTCCAGTAAATTTACAGTATGACCCTTGTGGGGCGTATCACAGTAACGCCTCGACACCTTATCTTAACCACTTGACGCCTTAACACCCTATCTTAACGCCTTACCCTAACGCCCTAACACCCTATCTTAGCGCTTAGATGCCTTAACACCCTATCTTAACGCCTTATCCTAACGCCCAACACCCTAGCGTACGTGGTCCAAATGGGGAGTGGAAGGTATTCTATTGAAGGTCTTATCGGGTATTCCGCGATGCGATGTGCATGCGCACCGGGAAACAATAAAGAAGGTGCAGTTTCGGAAGGGCGCTTGAATGAGTGGGTGGATGGGTGAGTAATTGAGTGAGTGAGGGAGCGAGTGTGGTGGTGTGTGGTCGTGGTGGGGTGTGTTTATTTGTGTATGTTTGTGTGTGTGGTAGTATTGGATTGCATATGAATGGACGTTTTGGCATGGAGAGGATCCTTGTTCAAAATGAGGCGTGGGTGGCATCCCATTGAAGTTCTTGTCGAGGAGAACCAGACTCGAGTTGATAAACGTATTCGCAATTAGGGGTAGTAGATAAAGGCGAGTCTCGTAGAGAGGGACTATGCCTCAGGCTCTTCAACGTAATATACATATTAATAGATGCAGCGAGAGAAGGGGAATCCCCCCGCAACGCCTTAGCACCTATCTTAACGCCTTAACGAACGCCTAGTTTGACGCTTCAATGCGCTGGTAAAAAAGAATCTCTGGTGGGTCTAGATATCCCATGAAATTGGCACTAGTTCATCGAAATGCAGTGACGCCCGTCAACGCCCATCGGTAAGCGTTAACGTCCTATCGCAACGCCTTAACGCCCTATCGTAACGCCTTAGCGCACTCTCAACCGTCCAATCCGACACACATGCTTTGACCATTAACCCTTGACCAGCGATGAAAATGAAGTCATCACCAGAAGTGACGTCATCACCGGGAGCGCGGTCATCATCAGCAGTTTAAAAGCATCTGGTCCGTCATTCATAATTCAGCCGTCCCATATTCCATATAACAGTATTAGCACCAAATTCAAAAAGACAATCATGTATACATCACATATTGAATGCATCGGTTTTTGAAAGCGCCTGCATATAGTCATATTCATAAGGGAACAGATATAGGTCAGCCAACAGGGGTGCACAATTAGTACCCATTGGAATACCTATATGCTGCTGATATATTGTGTTGCCAAATTTCACATAGATATTTTTAATGAGAAATCCAAGCAACTCTATAAACAAAGAAACATCCCATGAATGATATCTCTTGTATGTAGTGGAGCTAAAGAATGCTTTATGGCTTCCGACATTAATATATCTACGATCAGTTTTCTTGAACACAGATACTATTAATGAACTTAGACGGTCAATAAGGTCCTGATTGTAGTATAGAGAGTCGAGAAATCCCATGTGGATACATGTCTGTACGGTATGTGACCTTTAGCATCAAGTTCTTCCGTAAGACATTTTGAGTTTTTCAATATCCACATACATTCAACGGCAGAGTTTTTAGAAATAGTGGCGCAATACCTTTCCCAAACTGTGTTTACCTCCTGAAGGGCCCTCGTCAATAGGGTTGAAAGAAGCTTGGTGGTGCAGCTTCTAGAACCAGCTATGAATCTAGCTTTGTATGGTGATTTATGCATTTTGGGAGTCCAGTATATTTTTGGTATGTCGTTATGATTGGTTGGAAGACAAATACCTCTTTCCCTGAGAAACTTTTTGTGATTGATAAATAAATCTTCCAGAGTAAATGCAGTTTGGGAGTAAGTAGACGTATTTGATGAAGATATGTCTACACTCAATTCTTTAACCAGCACCTTGTAATAGTAATATTTACATATGAATATTATATTATTCGGAGCTTTGTCTGCTGGGACTATGACGAATTTACTCTGGAGATTTGCTAGAACTTTTTGCGAATTGGGGCTTCTCAGTACTTGTTTTGCTTGGGGAAGGGTACTTCTATCAATATGGCGGATTGTTTCAACGACCTTGCTCTTGGTGAGGTCCAGCCAATCAGCGAGTACTGTAGGTTCAACTTTTTCTCGCTTAGACCATTCAATAACGTACTGTTCCAAAGCAGACAGGACTATCTTCTGGTCGGCCTTCAGATTTATATTTCTCGGCTCTCTATATTTAGGTCCCTTCATCAGGAGTAATCTTAGGTCCTTATCACTCACCACATCAAGATCACCAGTCACAACATGTTTGCATGGTTATAGATTTAGTATACTTATACAAAGTGCAAGGAGGTTGCGTGCCTCTGGATCATTCAGGATTCGAGGTAAATTAATAATGTCCAGTCCTTTATCCAAGTAGTTGAGTTTCAAGAAAAGCCGATCTTGGGATATTTCGATTATGTTCACTGGACGATACAACCGAAAATACGCTATATCTTGACATACTTTAGCGATTTTGGGTGGTATTATTGACTTGAACATTGATGAAAGTGACGTCATCAGCAGAAGGGGCGTATTTACCGGAAGTGACGGCATCACCAGGGGTAGCGTTATCGCCCGAATATCAGCTCACTGGGCGGTACTCCCGTATCCTCTTCCAGATGCATCCTGTACCCTGTATCCCGTAGGGCACATGATACACCATGGTGTGGGTGGACCCCATGTGCGTGTCCAGGCGTGCGATGACGTAACTTCCGGTGATGACATCAATTCTGATGATGACGTTCTTTGAAAGAGAATACGGGACTACCGCTCATTAAGCTGATATGCGGGCGATAACGCCACCGCTGGTGATGAGGTCATTTCCGGTGATGCCGTCCATTCCGCTGATGACATCACTTTCATCAATGGTCAAGTTACAAGCGTCTGGTCCGTCATTTGTGATTCAACCGTAGTCTATTGAAAAGGTCAAAGCATGTGTGTGATTGAACGATTGAGAATGCGTTAAAGCGTTACGATAGGGCTTTAAGAGGGTGCGATTGGGCGTTAAGGCGTTAAGATATGGTGTTGATGTGTTTGCACGGGCGTTAAGTCGTTAAGATGGGGTGTTACGAGCGTTGTCGGGCGTCACTGTTTTCGGCGAATTAGTGCCAATTTCATGGGATATCTAAACCCACCAGGGCTTCTGGGCTATTTCAGCAGAGCGTTGGGCCGTTACGCGTTCGCTCAGACGCAACGGTTGGCGTTGAGGCCTTGCTCGGGGATTTCCTTTCTCTCGCTGCATGTATTGAGAAGAAACTCCCCTCTCTCTGCTACACTTCAATTTGTATACACGTATCATCTTTAGTCTGGCTTTATCAGATAAGTACTTTATCAGGATACCACCACGCCCCATTTATACCACGGATTGTCCATCTCTATCCCAAGATGTCCATTCGAATGCAATCCATCTCCACATATCGCCGCCACCACCGCCACAAACACAAACATACACACACAAACATCACGACCATACACCACCACACTCACTAACATGCTTGCTCGCCCGCTCGCTCACTCACTCACTCCCTCACTCACTCACTCACTCACTCACTCACTCCCTCACTCGCTCACAGGTAAATAACTCATTTCTCACAGGTAACTCACTCACTCACTCACTCTATCAGGTATTCAGAAGAAACGTGCACATGTGCACCTCCGAAGCTACCCTTTTTCTACCACTCCCCAGTGCGCATGAACATATCGCCACTGATTACACAGAAAGAGCTTCAATTGGATATCTACCGCTCCTCATTTGGACCACAAATGCCAGGGTGTTAATGTGTTAAGATAGGGCGTTATGGCACCTAGGCGTTCAGATAGAGAGATAAGGCGTTAGGATAAGGCGTTAAGATAGGGCGCTAAGGCGTCCAGGCGTTAAAACAGAGCGTTAATGCATTACCTCAACTATTCACAAAGGCCATAGCGTAAATATACTGGGTTTTTTCCTTTTCCTACTACTAAGAGTCAAATGGATTGCATGTTACTTGTTTTGGTATACTTGTTTTGGAATTGAGAGACTTCACAACCTCAACCACAACAAAAATTATCATTTCTACTACTCGCCAGGAAAAAGTTCGTTTTCCGCTTTTTTGAAAATTTGTACATGCATCCACTATCCCAACCTTCATCTCTAGGAAGGCCACGATCCGCTTGGAACCAATATTAGCCCATCTATAACTGGTTGATAGGGGTTTTCCATGGTTTTACGAGTAAATTCCGTGTTTTCGGATTTTATATTCTTAAGACAAGTTTTAGCTTTACATGCACCCACCCTTGACTTGATCGGCCCCGAAGGGCGCTTCACATGGACACCTCACACAACCCATACCTCAAAAGCTCCATTCTAATGTCGTTTTCCCACAATTCGCTGTCTGCGCCTGTGCACCAGAGCCCTTATTACGCTCCACATCCATCCAGGCGGATGCTCTCCCACCAGTGCTTCAAACTGATATCTCACACTACCCGATCGGACCAATATTGGGCCAGCTAGATCCCGAAACGTCCATCCTAATGCCCTTTTCCCCTAAAAATTTCCGTCTGCGCGTGCGCTGATGGACGGCATTTTTACGACCCACCCATCTAGTTGGATGCTGCTCCACGACGGCTTCACTATGACACCTCCCTCGACCCATTCGGGCCAATAGTGGTCCACCACGAGCCCAAAACGTTCACCCCTGATCTGCCTATGCACTACGCTTTCTACTACTTCCATGTGCTAATGCACGTATCGCCACTGATTACAAGGCTTCAACAGGATATCTACCACTCCCCAGTTGGACCACGTATGCCGGGGTGTTAATGTGTTAAGATAAGGCGTTAAGACAGGGCGTGAAGGCTTATGGGCGTTCAGATAGAGCGTTAAGGCGTTCGGATAAGGCGTTAAGATAGGGCGTTAAGGCGTCCGGGCGTTAAGACAGGGCGTTAAGACATTACTGTAACTATTCACAAAGGCCATAGCGTAAATACATGTATACTGTGTTTTCTCCTTTTTCTACTACTAAGAGTCAATTGGATTACATGTTACTTGTTTTGGTGCTTCATCAGTATACCACCACGCCCCATTTAGACCACGGATGGTTCATCTCGACCTCAAAACGTCCATCCTAAAGCCCTTTTCCCCAGAATTCCGTATGCGCATGCGCTGGTGAGTGGCATTTTCACGACCCACACAAACAATCGGATGTTGTTCCACAAGGGCTTCAACATGACATATCTCGCGACCCAATCGGACGATTATTGGTCCACCAAGAACCCAAAACGTCCACCCCAATCTGCCTATGCACTACGCTTGCGCAATCAGACCTTTCCAACGAAAGTCACCCCATGACCTCGTGACTCCTACCATCGTCTTCTACAGGCTGAGACAGAGAGATTAAGATGCCACACTCCACACCGCAAATGTGCATGAGTGGGAGAGAGAATTAAGGTTTAACGTCGCGTTCATCTAAAAAGCGACGATCAAACAAAATTTGAATTACTCAAGCGAGTAAAACATTACAACATACACACAATAAAACTTATGCAACAAACCGATTTCTCCCAAATAACCCAAGGCACAGTCCTCCCGACTGAAAACATCTAGTCGCTTGATAAAAAGAATCTCTTACAATCTTAAAATCTATGCAGTTGATAAGAATATGTTTCACTGTGAGATCTTCGAGGCATGGAATACACCTTGGAACTGGCTCTTTTTTTAGTAAATGTTCGTGAGTTAATCGTGTTTGGCCGATTCTACATCGCCTGATCATGGCTGGATAGAAACGTTTCTGACTGTTCAGATGAGTATATTTATATATTTTTTTTGAACTCACGAAATTTGTTATTATTCACAGCACGCCATAAAAAATGAAATAGCCGTCTCACATAAGTACAGATTGAGGGTCTGAAAACCGCTGTATGGGATTCTAAGAGGATCAACCTCATCATCTCGGGCTGCCTTAGCCATTCACCCAGCCTCAGTATTATGATGCCTTTGATGCCAACTTGTCTAGGCAACCATCAAAACACAACATCAATCTGTTGACTAAATCTACAGTCATATAATTGTAGAATATTCAAGATAGTGGGATGGGTCGAAGTTCCACTTTTAATAGCTTAAAGGCATGACAATGAATCGGAAAATGTAAGATATTTTTTACCAATACCTTTCAAAGCCAACAATACAGCTTTTGCTTCTGTCGTGAATATCGAACTTTTACCTGGTAGTCGACAGGTTTTAGTTTTGGAACTAACGAAAGTAGCTCGTGCTACTCTCTCACCATCTTTAGAGCCATCTGTATACATAGCCTTATGTGATTTGTATTTTTTCCTCAGTAGTCTTGTGCATACAAGAGCTGGCTCGTGTTTGCCTTTTTATATTTCGTTATTGTAATATCTACTTCTGGTTGAGCTAACTGCCATGATGGAATTGTTAAGAGCTTGTCAGGTAAAATTTGACTAAGCTTAACACCAGCTGCTAGAATATGTGGTTTCATACGAATTCCAAGAGGTGGAATAATGGAGGGTTTCTTTAAATAGAGATCCACGAACTGAGTTTGAAAACACAGCTATATGCAGGATTCGAGTGATTTGATCGCCATTTGTGATAAATTGCAGTGATAGTTTAAGTCATCTGCTTGCTTGAGTGGGTTCTTATTACGACTACACCAAAGACGTGTATAGTACGAGTGTCTAATCCGTCATAGCTCTGCCCTCTAGTAGGTATCAGTTAGAGTTGTCTGCCTTGCGTCCAGACAGAGTCAGTGAATATGATTTAACGTCGCTTTTAACACTATTGCACTCATATCATGACGTTGCGTCCAGAGTGTATCGATGGCAGCACGATCGATGTCAAATGATGTTTTCCCAAAGCAAGAGCCTCCATTTTATGTTTTGAAACTGCGGAGGGATACTGGTCACGAAACGCTGGAGCCTGGGATGGCATTGATGATAGATTCATACCAATGCACAGCACCATAACATTGGCGTGACTGTGAATTTACATGGACAGGGGACTCCTTTCTGTCCGCGGAGGGTTGAATCGGAGCTTAAAGCATCACCACCAGAAGTGACCGTTGACCCGGATGTAACCTTTGACCTGGATGTGATCTTTGACCGGGACGTGACCTTTGATCTGGACAAGACGACACCGGTTCAGGGAAGATAACTTTCCGCGGCTCCCCCAAACAAGACTTATGTGCTCCTAAATACGACCCCAGATACTCTTTATATACTTGAGACTCTATCTAGAATTGACATTATGGCATGTACCGAGGTCCATTTGTTTCATTAAACGAACAATTTGTGAGCCATCTTGAATTTTCCCCATGAAACGTCAAAGGTTATCTTTTTCGAACCACTGAACATTGCATACTGGATCGGAGAATCCGGGCCTCTCTGATCTGTTAAACGATGTGACCTCCATAGCCCACTCAAATCGTCGGATTTTCAAGTT
>JAVTVY010039966.1:0-18415 GCA_036873755.1 Hanleya hanleyi | reverse complement strand
TGGGTAAACGTCCTTTTAATCCCATAGTATGAAGGTGTTTTAAAATCCTGTTTTTCCAAGTAGTATCATAGGCTTTTTCTAAATAAAAAAAGAAATAGAAACCACATGTTTATTCTTTGCGAAAGCATTAGATTGGAAGCTAATCTAACTAAATGGTTGGTTGGTTAGTTGTTTAAAGTTTAACGTCGCACCTAACCTTATTGGTCACACGGCGACGATGACCCAAACAAACATACCCTAACAAAACCCTAACCCTTACGAAAACCTAACCAAAAAAAAACTATAAAAACAAATTGAATTTCGAATTTTGAAAATTAGGCTATACCGACACTGATCACAATGGATCCTCAGAGAGCCCAATCTGTTTGATACTTTAATCTACCTCCTGTGCCAGACAAACATGGTATGTATATTTTTTATCATTTAGAAAGTGATCATATAACAGTATTTTCGTTATTTTGGGATAACACTATCTTAGAATAGCACAAATTCTAGTGCTGAAAATTTGATCGAGTCCCGTGCGGGATTCGAACCAGCGACCCCAGAGTCAGGCATCTAATCGCCAGCACTGTATGTCGGCGATCTAAACCATGGTATGGTACATGCTGCCCTAAGCTGGAGGGCTCTAACTAAATGGTCAATGGTACTTCTATTTTTACAGAAACCAGCTTGAATATCAGTAAGTTTCTTTTCAGTTTCAAGGTATAGACCATCATTAATCATGCGTTCCATTGTTTTACACAGCTAGTCAGTGAAATTGGACGATACTAACCGGGGCCTGTATGGTTACGACCAGGTTTTGGGACTCCGATAACGATGGCATGATGCCATGATGGTGGACACTCTTCTGTCACCTAAAGTCTGTTAAATATGAGTGATAGAGTTTTTAGAGAAGATTATGGTAGATGTCTTGAAAGTCGATAATGAATATTATCAGGGCCTGCAGCAGAATCGTTTGCTTTCACGGGAGAAGCATGAAGTTCGTTGATTGAAAACAAAGCATTACAGCCTTCACGGTTATTGCAGGAAAGTTTTATTTCATTTTTCCCTTATCTTTTACGGAAATTTTGAAATTTGGGTACCGGTACATGATTTTTTTGAAGAAGAGTTTTTGACAATTGTTTCGCCTAACTTGTTTGCATTTTCCACTCTGTCAGTTATCACCTGATTTCCATCATTGAGATGATGAACACTGGACTTGGAGCTTTTACATTTAATTCTGTTAATCATGTTCCACACTTTTGTCGATAGGAGTATGTGTATTGATTAACCTACTTTTTAAATATATTTATAAGCCCAAATTCTTGCTGGCATACGCTATTTCGGAAAACGGAAGTTCAATTAAAGTATTCAGTCTTGTTAGTGAGATACTAGATAATTGATAGTTTATCGAGGTAAACCACGGGGGGGGGGGAAATTAACATCATGATAAACTACAATTTGTTATAAAACATGAAATATAGTATTATTTCATTTCGCTGTGAGAAAGGGCTAATATTTATTCTGAAGAAGTTGTGGGACACAGATTTGTTCCATTTTGATACTATTACCCTTGTACTCTAAGTAATATCCACATGTAGGCATGCCCGTTAGAGTTCCCCACATATAGAGAACACGTTGTACCCCATATGGAACATGGCGAGGATGCGTTGAGGAAACTAAATTTTTCGATACATACTTACGTCCCCTTCGTGGATGATCTTCTCAACTCAGAGGTAAAAAAATAAACTCAGAAAAGGCAGCATGGTGTCAAAATTTGGACTTTGGAGCTGATTTAACTGATTATTTATTGGATAATGCAGTGGGTGACAATGTTCGTTATGCAGTGACACGGTAGATAAACGAGCCTCATAATTTGCCCATGTTGGGTTTATGGCGGATGAGCGGAGAAACCGCATTACGTAGGCTTAGGCAACTGCAAAGCGTCGTCGGCTCTAAAGCTGTCGTCGTCGGCAGTAGGGTTTGCCAAGATGGACAAATTAGGCTTCTGTCTAGTAAGTTGGAGGCAACAACAACATGGTTACATGTGGTATTCATCAACTTAACTGTTTATAGTAGTCAGATTATTTTAGACGGACGATACCTATCCTAACTTCTGAACACACCAGTCAATGATGACAGTCACGGCTAATCGTCTGGATGATGATTTTTGATTTTCTATAGGCCTAAATGGAGCATTTTGAAAGAAAATACAATTTCTATCTGTTGGTCAGTGTCAAGTTTGTTTCTCTCCATTGATATTATATTTCAAAGGTATTAAAAAAAATAAAAAAATAATTGTAACTGAAATATCTTGACATGTCTGCTGCAAATAAATTCTCCTTGCCACTACCAGGGATCATATATATAGTAAGATTGATAAGTTGAATTTTTTTTTTGGTCGTAGCATTTCAATAAAGGTACTCACATAAACAGGGAAGCCAGGAGAGCATGATAACATTTACCATCCAAGTGTACAACAAGCCAAATGATCACAACTGGTAAAAGAAGTTTCACATGCACCGAGCTTAAAACGTGAAATCGCCATCAAAACTGCTAATTTTAGTCACGGGTTCGAAGAGAACTTCAAAGCAAGAGAAATTACTCTGATACCTGTTCAGGTGAAAACAATTGGAGGGTCGGGTAGCTGACGTAAGAAAATTATGTTCTGCATGTTGACTCAGTGTACTGTGTAACAGTAACACGGGCGAGTCACACCCGTCGAGCGCCTCATTATTTTCTTTCTCAGGAAAGTGGAAGAGCGGGTCTATAAAATGTTTCAAGGGTTACAGACGATTTACAGGCTTTTAGAAAGAAAGATTTCTACAGTTGTTCATTCTATTAATATCAGTCCTTATGATATTGCTCAATTCAGCCCGCTCGAAAACCCTTTGACCAAAAATATGATTGTGTTTTTTTGCGTTTCGGTTCAAGGCTATATGGTTCCAGATTTTTCAACTCGTTCCATTCATTTGTGTTGTTTGGGGACCTCGTGGATGACGTGTCTTCCGCCAAAACATGTCAAACAGGTTTTGTCAAAGTGTGGAATTTAGATGGATATAGAGGGACGCTTCGCATGTATCTGTTTGAGTTTCACATTTGCCCTAATCAGTTTTGGAAGTTTGTTAGTTGATTCAATGTCAATTCACGGGTTTGATCGGTACATGTACATACATTACAATTATATTGAGATTGGTGGCATATCTGCTAATTGAGCGGAAGCCAGGAAATACTGACCGCTGTATGTACTTGAAGTGGTCAGGAAACACTGACCATTGAAGATAGCTGATGGATAATACAGTAACTGGTACGAGCGAGAGATTTGTCACATCAGGTCAATTGTATACTTGAATATAAACCTGATTTACGCTGTATGTTATAGAAATGCATATAAATGAATTGTCTTCTGTTAAATGGATTAGTAAGAGTTTGAATCAGATGAATATTTGTGCGCGGTTATATATTTTGGGGAGATCTAGCAAACCTGAACGTCTATTTAATATGATAAAGCTATACATGTATATTATTTGAATCAGTATGGTCAAACAGGCCAGCTCTGTCTGAGTAATGACCAGCGCTCAAGTGTCCATTCCGGTAGTTTTCCTAATTAAGTGTTTGAGTTGTGAGAAACTGAAGTTTAGACCGAGCCTGGGTTAAGTAGTTTGTTTACTCTACTGTATAAAAGTTTGATGTATATTACACTAAGCTAAGCATTAACACCATTGCTTCATCTGTACAGACGTTTTTGGTTATCATGATTTGCTGTACTTTGTCTATGTGATGATGCAGAAGTAAACAACAACAGCCTCTGTTTATCTCAACGAGTTGTCTTGTAGTTCTTTGGATTGACCGAAGACGAACCTACAGAAAGGGTTATGCGGAGAAGATCCCCGTTGTCTTATCTCTTTCGCGCAAGCCCATAAACTGCGGATAAGACGCAAAAAGTCCACAAAAGGTCAAATCATTGGTCATCGGATCGCTGACGTAACATTTCCTGATTGCAATTTATCGGTCTGCGCAAAAATCGGCGCCCAAACACAGTCTTCACAATCCTATATATAGCCCGAGCTTCCAATGACCCTTCATGCCAGACGTGAGATAATTTCTGAGAGATTGCTTGGCTAGGGACGGAGTTCTCTCCGATACAAAAAAATGCAAAATGGGAGCGACCACCTCATCCCAGTAAATATTTTTTTTTAAATCTTCAGCCATTCTGCAACACTTAACTCACATATATTAATGAATAATTTCCCTTCATTGTCAGCCCAAATTTAACAAGATGCATCACATTCTTCATAAGTTTTAGCGCTTTGAACTTCTACCTCATTTCAAATGGGAAACTGGGTCAGTTGTGGTTTCGATGAAGCAAATGAAATATAAATAAAGTTGTTAGTACTGTAATAGACGAAAAATGAAATGGATCTAGTTAAATTTGGGCTGACAATGAAGAGAAATTATTCATTAATAAATAGATGTGAGTTATGTTTTATAGAATGGCGGAATATATTTTTAAAATAACTTTTACTGGGATGAGGTAATGCGACCCCGTGGTGACTCCCATTTTGTGTTTTTTGTATGAGAGACAACTCTCACCCTACCCAAAGAATCTGTCAGAAATTATCCATCATCTGGCATGAAGGGTCATAGGAAGCTCGGACCATGACATAACATATATTTCTTAATAAATTAAAAAATTATTAATGATTCAAGAAAAATCCTCAGCAGGCAGATGTTTTTTGTGAATGCCCACTGCTGAATCTGGTTGTATCGTCACCGTTCTCGGTTCAGGCCTGTGCTGTAATATTTTCTCAGGAAACCTGTTACCATGATAAGAAAATGGGTAACCTATGGTAACCGGTGCTTCAGGGATAAATAAATGGTACTGCAACACAAAATATTTTGGTGATCCATAGAAGGTCTTCTAATACTGAAATTGGGAAACTTCCAAGAGAACAGCATTCACCGTTCATCACTACAGCACATGCTTGTTGGTTGTCTCCCTTGTTTTTTATGTGCTCCTGTGGTCCGTGCCAAACTTTTATCGTTTTTATGGCCTATCTGCATGAGCATGCCACTGCACAAGTGCTATTCTAATCTGCCAATGGCTGAAACTTCCAGCTCATCAATGACTGCTATTTTAGTAAAACAATCGATTTCTCCCTTGTTAGTATTGAAATGTAAAATACTGGTATTAAAAAATTCGAACAGGATGAATATCAAGAATTGGCAGTAATGATTAACCAATCATTTTTATTATGAGGTCTAAATGGTAGCCAAGTTCACATGGCTTTCTTCGTTCCTACTACGCCATGAGTCCTTTTACGGAACTTGCACTCCCTTACCAAAAATTCTTGTAAGATCTTACAAGAAAGTGTCCTGTAAGATCTTGTAGGACAGTCTTGTAAGATTTTGGCACTTTTCTTGTAAGACTGTCCTACAGGATCTTACAAGATCCTACAAGACTGTCCTACAGGATCTTACAAGATCGTCCTTCAGGATCCTACAAGATCTTACAAGACTGTCCTATAGGATCTTACAAGACTGTCTTGCAGGATCTTTGCAGGATCTTGCAAGATCCTACAAGACTGTCCTACGGGATCTTACAAGACCGTCCTTCAGGATCCTACAGGGTTGTCCTACAGGGTTGTCATTTGTGTCAATTAATGCAGATAGAATAATGCTGGATGGTTGTGCAGGGTTGTCCAATATACTGCAGGTTTACGATGAAACGTTTCGTGTCGAATGAGATAGTCAACATAACAAGTTATATGCAGTCATTTCATACATTTTATTGTATAAAACAGAAACGCATATACAGCTATACACACAAAACAGAAACGTATATACAGCTATACACACAAGGGATTATTATGTTGTCATGTCATACATTTTATTATATAAAATTTAAACATTTATAGGGATAGCAACCAGCACATGCACGTAGCATCCAAAGTCCAAGGCATCCATGTTTTTCTCAACAGATCAAGTGTCTTTTATAACTTTTTAGCTCCCCATTCAATTTTGATTTCATCGCGTCCAAAATCACCTCATCTATAAAAAATTAGCAAAGAAATTGTTATCAAGTTATCAATGTGTCAAGTTATCCTGAAACTATTCAGAGGTTATCCTCATAATTTAAATGGGTAGAATGGTATAAAATATGATTAGAGAAATCTTTAAAATATTACACTACATTCAACTGGCGTATTGCTGATATTAGTGAATGTGACGATAACCAGGATGATTTGCATTGACATATCATAGAAATGTGGTGTTATCTTGTTCGCATTCGACTTTGCACCGGTCAAGGAATGAGTTGCCATCTCTTCCCTGGTGAAGATGGCCGACATCAGATCCATCACCATCCGCCGGGGGTCACTGCGGTTAATCGTAGAGAGTGCCGTCTTAGATATCCTTATATTACCAGACAAGACAACCTGAGGAAATAGTAAATATATAAATAAATTGTTTGACAGAAAAATATTGGCTTGGCTGGCTACTAAAATAAAAATCGACACGCCGTAAATAAAACAATCCATACTAAAATTCAAAACAGTTCAATACTTCATTTGCAGGTACAAAAGCTGACACTGCTGAAACAACTGGTACTGTTGTCGCTGATCGCTGTATCACATGTTCGGGCTGAACAGGACGCAGTGGTGGTGTTGGGCCTGACTGGAAAGATGAAGGATGGGCTGACACCGCTGAAACAACTGGTACGGTTGCCGCTGATCGCTGTGTCACATGTTGGGGCTGAACAGGACGCAGTGGTGGTGTTGGGACTGACTGGAAAGATGAAGGATGAGCTTCTGGGGAAGTCACGGTTGGACACTTGGAACGACAAGTATCTTTGACCTCCTGCACAAGTGAGGTCAAATCCACGTCCATTTGTGTTAGATCTAAAATACAAAAGATACAAGATTACTAATAAAATTAGTGCTGCATGTCCTATATTTGATAACAAAAAATAGTTAAAAAAACCCCACTAAAACAAGAGTTAATAGTTTTTGTCTAATTAGCATATTAGAATCAATTGTAAAATTACTTTAAAAATAGTTTTTAAAAAAGTACTGACGATACTTTATATAACATCACGCAAAACATCAAATTAAATTGTGCCTTACCGGCTCAGTCTCCTCATCAGATTCCGAAACTGGGCTAGGACGATCGATGAAGTTGTCTCTTCCTACGCAGACCCCTACCTAGCTCTGGTGTCAGGGTCAGAGCAGAAGATAGTAAATATGATTTTTCAGTGTTCACAGAGCAGACCTCATGATCCATACATCATTGGCTGGAGAAGCAAAATTGTTTTTCGCAAACCTGAATTTGCCTCTGAAGATATGTGTGTATGTGCCCTCTGCAAAAACCAAACATGTGTCGCTCACTGAATGAAGATTATTTGGGTCCAGTAGCACCAAAGTCATTCAAGTCATTTGTTATTAATGTAAAATACACATTCTTGAATGCATGTTATGAGTATTATAAAGCAATATAAATTATGATACTTAAGCAGTATTCATGGATTTGAAGCAAAATATTTTGAAGTGGAATCCAGAATTATGGATCAACACTAAATGAAAACGCAATTGGAAAAAATTGGATGCTATTTCCTCTTTGGCGAAGAAGTAATTCAACAATAGACGCTGCATGATTCCCATGATCACATGTCTGCTCTGAGTCGATGAAATGTGTGCCTCGAACATGTCCGATTGGTTGCATCTGAGAAGAAAAAAATTGTTTAAAACGTTTTAAATGAAATGAATGAATGAAATGTTCTCATTTTCAAGATGTGGGCACAGATGTACAATTGAATTATGCAGCAATCCTTAGCGTTGGTCAAGAATAATGCACTAAATAGACAATTAAAATATAGCCTGTTATCATGGTTATGGTGATAGGAAATCTAATCATAATTTATCCTGCTTTTCCTGGTCACATTTTTATCATAGCAAATATCGGTTATGCCAACATTGTATTTGTTATCAATTTATTTTAATACATATTCCTTTGCGATTTCATCAGAACTTTGGTATGGAAATATTCTCAAATCTTCTGGAAATATAAGCAGGAAACAATAAACATTTCAAAACAACAAGTGAGGATGTCAACTGATTTATTGAGAGCTAACATCCCCCCCCCCCAACTTCCTAGCAAGTTAAATCCTACTGTTTGACATGAACAGGAAATACACAAGCAGTGGTGTGATATAACCTATATATCTCACCCTCCGGGGGATTTCCTCCAGGGGTGCATGGCCAATCTTCACATGAGGTCCCCAAGCCTGGGCTTTTCCAGCTGACAATGCAACAATGGCAATTCACACTGCCTTGATGAACCTGGGTAGATCTGAAAGGAATTTTGAGACAGATTGAGTTATGGATATTTCTTTGTGAATTCCAGGCTAAATGAGGCTAACTGATTTATTTCATTAATTTTGACTGCAAATATAAGGTTAAGTGCTGCAGTAGTTACTGAGAAGATTATCAATTGTTTAATATGCCGAGTTTAACTAGAAATTAGAATTGTTTTGCTAATTAAGTTATAACATTATAATTATATTTATAACTTACTTACCATCACTACATGTAGCTTCACTCATCACCATCTGCAATACTGTTCTTTAAACCTCAATAGTTCCAGCTTAACATGAACAAATCAACTTGCTTTTTGCACTTTATCCTGCATGTTTTTCTGCTGCTGTTGTTGTTCTCAGATGACAGCATGGTGGCGCCACCAGTGGCCAATTAAAATATACCGGTACAGGGGAGATAACTCTCCTCAAATTGTTGAATTAATGCCAGCAAGTCAATTGCTAATGTAATAGGAAAATAGACTACAAGGAAAATAAAATAATATAATTGGTGATAATGAAGAGGGTAGAGTATTTATTAATGGACATTTTTTTCTTGAAAATCATGTTAAAACCGATGTATTCTTCTAAAATTATTTTCTTTATTATGTCCAATTTTATTATAAAATCTTTGGATTGGACTGATCATTAGTTAATTATTCATTAAACTTATTAATTTTATTATAAAATCTAAATTCAACAAGATTTCTTATACAAATATGGTACTATTTTGATAACACTATGTAGAGAGATTGATATTATTAATATCTTTATTTTATTCGAATGAAAACCCATGAAAGGTTCACAGTTCTGAGTAATATATCATTAACCACAGTGTAAATGTCTCACACGATTGCAGCTATTTTAAAGTGTGAAGTTCAAATCTGATGTTTATTGATTTTATGCAAATAACGTGAGATTTGATGTCACTGAATGAAATCAATGTAATGAACCGACTTTCAGCTGGGAATTAAGCTCACTGAAACTTGTAAAGTGCTAATTTATAACATTATGTAACTTTAAAAGTTTGTGAGAAAATTGCAATAATTTTTAATGAAAAATCAATATGGCTAGTAACATTTGTAACAGAGTAATAAGAACATCACTCGGTATGAAATTGTGTTTAGAAATCCTCCATATTACAAAACCCAGCAGAGGACATTTTATTTTTCTACTTTGAAGAAAGCTATATACATCTATATATTTATTATATTAATTTAGTCCAGGAAGTGTGTATGCAGTGTGTCTGTGATTTACATCAAATTGTTAAAGTCCAGGAAGTGTGTCTGCAGTGTGGATGAAATTTTTCAAAGTTTCTGCAGTGTGTCTGCAGTGTACCCATGAAGATCAGCTGTTGTACTGAAGTGTGTCTGCAGTGTGCCTGTTATTTTTCTGACGTTGCAGTGTGTTTGAAGGTTACACTGCAACCACACTGCATCTCGAAGTGTACACTGCAAAGCGGCAAGGGAGATGATCACATGCGACATCGTCCGGCTTAAAACTCATTCGCGTACGGTAACTGTGAAATTACAATGTCCAAAAGGCTGCGTCAGATAGATAATTCCATTCAAATCTGTCTTATTTCTGGAGTATAATATGTTTGGAGAACCATCAAATCGTCGCATGCGGATGAAATCCTCCAAATGTACCCCACACTTTATTTTAAAAGTTTTCTAACGCATTCGTCGATAAAGATCCCATGTTTTCGTCAGTACACGCTTCCTGTGGCTTGCAGCTGTGACTGAACCGTCACATCAACCAATCACAATGATCCGTTTTTCTCACGCGACGTCCCTCAGTCAATCACATCGCCGGAGACGAACGCGGGCGGAGCGAAGAAAGTTTGACCTTTAGCCAACCGCTTTTTCTATCCAATCATATCTTTTGTTATGTTGCCTATCCGTTGGAGCAATTACCACATATGAAATCGGCAGGAAATGACATTTCCAACAATAACAAAATCGTTGAGAACAACCGCGCGAAAGAGAAAATACACACGTACAAAGTGCGGTACAAAACAAATGGAAATCTTCGCTAAAGTTAGAATGGTTTTTCATCTTAAGATAGGCATATTTTATCGGGGATTCCTGGGCCCTGCAATAAAAATATATGTCACTAATATGATCTCTGAAGTCTTACGTAAAGTTTGTTATTCATTGAGGAATTCGTCGCATTTTGTCGCCGTATCCAAACGCCAAAATATTTATATTGATAACTTGTACATCGTTTAGATAACATATTGAAAAACAAATGTAGTACTTTGACAGAATTTCCCAATCAGGTTTGAAGGTAAACTATTATCAGATAGATTTTTGTTAATTTTTAAGAACAATGTTCTTACTTGAGTGAAACAGATGAGGTTCTCCATATGATTGATCCAGTAGAGAGAAGTACAATTTTGGTATATTCTATTTATATCATGAAAATATGCCTGCCATTTTTAAAAGAGAAAGTGCTAACCATACCTTCAACTGGAGATCCAATGTTGTGGATATTCTGTAAAACTGTCTTGTAAAAATACTTTCCAAAAGTAAACTGATTTTTTGTCCTACAGGCAAACTTATTCCTACAAGATCTTGTAGGACAGTTGTCCTGCAAGATCTTACAAGATCTTGTAGGACAGCCAGCTTTGTCCTTCAAGATCTTGTAAGATCGTGTAGGACAAAAAAACTGTCTTGTAAGATCTTACAATATCTTGTAGGAAAATTTCAAATCTTACAAGATCTTACAAGATTTTTTGGTAAGGGCTCTGGGACAACACGGCTCCATGGATCGTACATTTCTGTCTGGCAATAAAACAATCAAACATCAACAGTGGGTCGAATTTCTCATCCATTATATTCGTACCTGTCACTTAATTGGCAACGTATTATGCGAATCACGTAACCCGTGTGAAGATAATGGCGGTGTCCAAGAGAAATTCGAACGGTGGTTGATGGTTGAAGACTGATTACAGACGGATCAGCTCTTCACAGCAATGAATCTATTGCCGAACTCGATAAAAGCAGTGAACAGAGAGTGGGAAGGAGTTGTTTTATTGTTGGATAGAGCCGTCAGCCCATGGAGCCGTGTTGTTCCGGAGTGTACATATAAGTTCAGTAAGAGGATTCATGGCGTAGTATGAACGAACGAAACCATGTAAACTTGGCTATCTAAATGGCTGACATGCCACATAAACCTGCATTGCTACTTGTAAAATCAACAGGCAAACTTCTTAACACTTGTGCAATGCACTATGGTGTAGGCCTAGAAGTGATTGGTCATTGGGGTAGACCCATAAAGGACAACATACAAAAAAGTGAGTGGAGGACCTCAAGCCCAAATTATATCATGTCCTCTTGAAGTATTTTCATCAAAGACAATGATTGAAAAGAAAACAATTTGTTCAACCACTTGTCTAATATACGGTATGCAGAATGCCAATCTACTTAAAATTAAATCCTATCTGCTCCCCCATTTGGATATGTCGCTTGAAGGATCTAACAGGCTTGCAATAACTCAAGTGTCAACCAATCCTGAGAACGCTTCATAGTGCTTTGAAGAGAAAATTAATGATACAGAATTTTTGGTTGGTTCAGCCGAATTAGATGCCGTGCTGGCGGGTGTGTCTTTTCATGTTGCCACGGTCCTGACATTGTGGCCCCATAATAGGGGGTAGATGTATGGACCGGTCTTTGGTGTAAACATTGGGGTAAACGGACATGATGATTATATCTCCCCTCCCCGACTGCCAGTGGATTAGTTCAGATGCGACCATGATGTCAGAATGCTATTAAATATTCATGGTATGGGCGCTCAGAACAATAAATTCAATTGAAATAGGGTTGAAAAATAGCTCTCCTTCTGCTTGGATCTGTATTGTCTCGAGGCTCTGTGGGGTCATGAGAGCAAAACAACAATACCGGTACATTATGAATGTGATTTTTTAGTAGAACATGGGTGAAATGTATGATATCAAAAATATGTAGGACTTTCAAAAGGGATAGTAACATTGCAAGTCACTTTCACTTGTGATGCTGCTCACCAGGGCAAAGTCACAAAATGATACATCACGAAAAGGAGAGTAACAAATGTACCAGTGCCTTTGTGACATTGTACCTTAGGATTTATTTTCCACGGCTGAAGACGTGAAAACGTTCTGGGCATGCGCTACACACATGAACATTCGGTGGTGGAAAAAGCATATATTAACGTTAATAAGAGTAGTTTGAACCAAAACGGTCAGTTTTGCCACATCTTGCATGGTCTTTACCTGTTGTTTTTTTTGCTAAACATTAAATAGCCCAAATCCAGGGCCATAGCCAGGATGTCTTGAGTGGCATGGTTTGATATCCGTCATAAAAGGACATGTTACGTTTTGTTTAGGAGTAAGGGGCCCGGGGGAGGTGTTGTGGTTTGGATTTCTGTCTCATTTGCACTACAGTGACCATGTTTTTTATTTTTTTTTACAGCCGATGGATTAATCTCTATTGGCGATGTCAGCATCAAACTAATTGAGCCAAAGTATCCAGAACTGATACCTGTCAAGTACAGTAAGTCCACATATTCATGCATGGTAACAAATCAGCCCTTCGAGTAATTTCATATATAAAGATATCTGTATAGTTTCATCATACACATGTATGCATTTTACAGTGAGGTAGTTAAAAGATGAAATGCTAAGGTTTTTCAGTTGAATATCTTCAGTTTTCATATCCTGAATCTCAGTGAGAGAAACTCATCTGTGAGGTTAGTTTCAATTTTGTGGGAATATTTGTCTTTTTTGTCAAAAGAGAAGAAAACTGTTGCCTGTATAACGAAAAACCCTCAGATATAGTAAATTTTTCTGAGGTTTTTCAGATATCGCAAGAAGCGATATCTGATAAAATATCAGATATCAGAGGGTAATAAAGACTGCTTGGCCTCAGATATCGCTTATTTTCACCAGAGATGGCACTGTACATGATGTCATTGTGTTTCGAGGACATGCGGTGGAAAGATGAAGTGAATAATATGCATTCTGCTTATCACAGCGCATATTAATAATTAAAATACTCAATACCCAATGGCATCCAAGGGCCAAGGGTTGAAATGTTTAAAGCAAAGATACCTGTCTGTAGCCTACCATAACGATTACTGTCTCCTGCCAACAGTAGCCCGAATGTGTTAATCATATGAAATAATGTTGCTTTTGTGTTGTGTAATGTTGCCTATAAATAAATAAAAAAAAATCCAGTACATGCATTAATTAATCTGTTGGCAGTTTCTTGCATTCAGTTTGAACTGAAGGGTTTCGAGCAAAAATGAATTAACCATGAAAAAAAGTTAGTTTGGTTATCTACCGATTTTTCTACAAAAAAAAATTCTGCAAAAATTCTGTCAGAGACAGGTGGTCATGTGTTAATTCTAGAGGATGTGTAAAAGTGTGTGCAGGAGGGCTCAGTATCCTCAATGAAAAATAGTAAAACTGGTCAACTGGATAATAATGTGTATTTGTGATCTTACGTTGCAGTGTTTACCTACAATATAAACCATTTCAAAGATGAAATACAAAGGTTTTCAAATATCCAAAAGACTTAGTCACATTTGTTAATGTATGTTTTCTCATATACCATTGAAGTTAAACTAAAGAATACACCGATAGAAATCAATCAAAACATAATAAAGACACCTGTAATTCGCATTCCCCATCTTAAGCTTGCTGAGAATCTTTACAACTCAAATGTACTTGGCTGATCTCCCTTCAAGGGCCAAAATTTGTCTTTATATGGCTGAAAGTATGCCTTATAGCTATGGTGATGCATATACTTGTTGAAAGCGCATTTTTAAAGGATTCCAAATATATAAATGTGTTCATTGTAAATCTATAGGTTCTGAAGATATTCAAATTTAAAAAAAAAATTTTTTTTAAAAATGAGCTTCATTTTTCAAATCACTATTCTCAAAAAGTAATCAACTTATCGAAACTTACCTCATCATTTCCTGCAGAAGACTACTCTGAAATCCGTGTCTCAGTTTTGTCAATTTTGGTCTAGTTCTTGTTCTATTGACATCTAATTCAACTTCAAAGTTCAAAATTGTGAGTTGCTCAATTTTGTAAAGAAATATTCCATCAAATGTCAATAGAATGAGAACCAGACCAAAATTCATAAAACTGAGACACAGATTTCCGGTTGGAGTTGTCTTCTACAGGAAATGATGAAGTAAGTTATGATAAGTTGAAAACTTTTCTTGAAAATAGCATTTAAAAATTTAACTTAAATTTAAATTAATTTATTTTTAAATCTGAAAATCTTTGCAACCTACAGGTTTACACTGAATATGTTTGGAATCCTTAAGAAATGTGCTTTCAAGAAATATATACATTGCCAAAGCTATGAAGCACATTTTTAGCTATATAAAGACAATTTCTAAAGGGTGTGTGAAAGTGTGTGTAGGAGGGCTCAGTATCCTTAATTTAATGTGCACGTCTACCTTAATGTTTGTGTATATGCCCATCATCTTTTCTGCTCACTACTCTGCATGAATAACATTTCCGGCCTCCACTGAAACATATATAAAGTGTTCATTCATATTCTCTTTCCAGTTGGGGATGGCGTACCTCAAACCGTATACTGAAACACTTAAGATGGATAATGCAAAAGGTATGTGTAATAACCCCCTGCATTTGATGCAAATATACCTCAAAAAAACCTGAATGCGTCTCCGGTTAAGGTACAGATAATGATACTAAAAAAAGTTTGCAATATAGTTAGTTAGTTAGTAGTATTAAAGTGATAATGTTATAAAAATATTAGTTGAATAAAAACAGAATTTGCATGGGAAAATTACAAGAAAATTGTTCGAGATTCAAAATAGTCATTGTTATCGACTTACTATCCGGACAAGATGTAATTGAAAAGCAATCTCATCCTTCCTCTCACCGATGTCAAGCCACTCTCGAAATCTGTTTAATCATTCTCGAGAACTATATTTGGAAGTGGGATGTAAACAAATACACAGTTATCCCCCCCCCCCCTGCTAAGGGGGAGTTGAAGGTGAGATGCTGGCTGGCAGTGTGTAAACGGTGTTAACTGACAAAGCTATCATCTTGTCATTACACACCACATTTCCAACAGAACACACATTATACTTCCTTGATTAACTATAGTGCAAGAAACATAACATTACTGCCGAATTCCCGTGTCTCTGGTCGCTTGTCAACCCCCGGACAACTCCAGCGCACAACATGTGAACTAGCGAAAAATCATGCAGCAATCCCCTAGTGAGCTCGGTGCACCGCAGCGCCCTCTATGTTTACAAAATATCCCTGTACGATGTAGTCAGACTGAGTGATTTGCCCGTGCAATTTCATCTCTGTTATTTTGAGTATTTCTGGGGGTTTAAGCTGGTATTATTTCAGATTTTTTTTGTAGTATTTTTCGTGAACGTTTTTGGCATCTGTGCATGGTGAGATTTTGAGTTGATTCGTCAGATTTTCGCTGTCCGCGACGGTTTTTTGTTTGTCTTGGTCAGCCCATTTGGCTTGACCTAGATCACCATTTTCCTTGTGTAGGTAGATGGCGCTCTATTGAATGTAACACGGTCATACGGGGCTTTTGGGTCTTTGAAGGCACTGTTGATATATAACGCGTGTTATTTGTGAACTGCTGACAACTGTTATTATTTTCTTGTTTGTTTGTTCGAATTCTGAAGCTTCCTGGGTGGGAGTAAATAATTAATAATGATTTTTTAGTGCAATGACAATTAAACTGCGTGAGTTCACCATTTTCCTTGTGCAGGTAGATGGCGCTGTATTGAATATAACATAACCCAGAAACTCTGGCTGTGATAGGTGAATGTAGGTAAGGGGGCGTGGCATTCCTATCACAGCCCAGAGCGCCTAGGTTAAACTTTAGCGATAAAAATTTATGCGCGAAAAGCGGCTTTTCGCTGACGAAAATAACGAAACGGGAGAGAAAAAATATGCCAATTTGATACAATTTGACCGACCTGAGCTTCTTTAACCATGTATCATCTCTCATGACTGTTTTGATGCTGACAAAATGTGATCAAATGTGTGAGAAAAAACTTCCATTGATTTTAACGTTTTCGCGCCTTTCTGACATCTTGTGAGAATATGACCTTTATCTTGTGACCTTTCCGATCACGTGAATAAACACACGTCGCTATTGGTGTTGTCATAGTGCTGGAGATGCCAAATCATATTATTTATTCGATAAAATGCTTTTTGTGCCTCTGTCTCAATTCCCCACGCCGTGTGCAGTTAAAGATCTCGAGCGACTGACGTCTTATTTATTTTTTTCCTTTTCGGTCTGTATAAGGGATTCGGGCTAAGGGGTCAGCAACAACCCCCCCCCCCCCAAAAAAGACTCCTTAGCCGATGTTTTCGGGCTAAATATAACACTGTCATACGTAACCCAGAAGCTCTGGCTATGATAGGTGAATATAGGTAAGAGGGCGTGGCATTCCTATCACAGCCCAGATCGCGCCTAGGTTAAATTTTAGCGATAAAAATTTATGCGCGAAAAGCGGCTTTTCGCTGACGAAAATAACGAAACGGGAGAGAAGAAAGATGCCAATTCGATACAGTTTGACCGACCTGAGCTTCTTTAACCATGTACCATCTCTCATGACTGTTTTGATGCTGACAAAATGTGATCAAATGTGTGAGAAAAAACTTCCATTGATTTTAACGTTTTCGCGCCTTTCTGACATCTTGTGAGAATATGACCTTGATCTCCTGACCTTTCTGATCACGTGAATAAACACACGTCGCTATTGGTTCTTGATGACGTGAGTCAAAAGGTCAACCCCATTCTGCGCATGTCCTTGTAAACTATGGCGAAAGAAACACAACGGCAAAATGACAAAATCCGTGTTTGATGGCAGATTCCATCTAATTAAAGGGGTTATTAGGTGGTTGTCATAGTGCTGAAGATGCCAAATCATATTATTTATTCGATAAAATGCTTTTTGTGCCCCTGTCTCAATTCCCCACGCCGTGTGCAGTTAAAGATCTCGAGCGACTGACGTCGTATTTATTTTTTTCCTTTTCGGTCTGTATAAGTGATTCGGGCTAAGGGGTCAGCAACAACAACCAAAAAAAAATAGACTCCTTAGCCGATGTTTTCGGGCTATGTCATACGGGGCTTTTGGGTCTTTGGAGGCACTGTGTTAATATATAGCGCGGTTATTTGTAAAACTGTTGACAACTGTTATTATTTTATTGGACCTCCCTGGGTGGGAGTCTATAATTATTTGTTAATGCTATGGCACACAAACTGTTAGAGAGGCCACTGGGCCTTAGACTTTTGGGACTGAATGCCGCTAAGCCGATTGATATTTGGCGTGCTTTGAAAGAGTCTGTCGGTGTCTGTCGGATCAGGGCCGAAAGTCCTTGATGGATTAGGGCAGGTGACAAAAGATCTCTGGATTGTGACACTAAAGAATGAACAAGCCAGAGATATTCTCCTCTCAAACGGTATCTTGGATTTTCAAGATCAGTGCGGTGACTTTCAGGAGATTGCACCCACGAAAGTACTTGTCAGAACAAAATGCCCTGTGGAGATACCACACACTGACATCAGACGTATTTTTGAGAAATATGGTGAATTACATGACATTTCCAACGAGTATTATACTTTTGACAGAGATTTCAAAACTGGGAGTAGGAAGGTGTGGATGTCTGGCTTTGTCTGGATTGTCCATTTAAGAATAAATGCCTGAGTTGTGGACAGCCAGGCCACAAAAAACGGGAATGTAAAACTCGTGAAAACACAGAAGGTCTGAGAGGGCAGAAAAAACCTTATTGTTATTTCTTCATATAGACTAAAGAGTTTGGCCAAATTTACATGAGCTTCAGTTGTTAATCCAGGATTATGAACCCTTAGCTCTCTGTTTGAATGAAACTTTTCTCAAAGAAGCAGATCAAAATAAATTTGAATTACGGCAATATACACCCTATCATTCCTATGCTTTGCAAGAGCATGGAAAGGCTACAGGCGGCTCTTCAATACTTATTAAAATGGGTGTTTTGCATAGTCCTATTGATTTGAAGACAAATTTACAAGCTGTAGCAGTTCGCCTTACTTTGAACTCTGTATT
>JAVTVY010039965.1:0-185128 GCA_036873755.1 Hanleya hanleyi | reverse complement strand
TACCCTTGAATATCTGTTACCATGATTCAGTCATAATATTGTCTGTATTATATTGATGTCGACAAGGAATATACATAATTATTTGATAGTATTATTAATTGTATGTTGTTTATGATTAACATGAACTTTTTATTCGCTGGAATCCAGCCATTTGTTCCATATGGGCAATATTCTCATCAGCCATCACCATTCAATATGAATGTGATACATGTACACGTCCATGGTAATTGATACATTATGGTGAAGGTGACCTGTAACACCAGTATACAAAATTATTCCGAGCTCATTGAATCATCACATGATGCCAAGACAGATCAGAACGGAGTGTCAGTAAAATCAAATGTGTTTTGTAGAGGATTCTGTCAATGAGGATGCTATACTGTACACATACAAAATATGAAGTGTTGATGTGTAGGGCCTATAGCAAAAAATCACAAGCAAGTTGGTAAAACTAGGCACACAGGGTCTCATTTCTGCCGCTAACGTGTTGATCTGCGTGGGGGCGTCCTCTCATGGGGAGGTGTGGGTGGGAAGGGGCCTAATGTCTCAAGCAGTATTCCAGGTTTTCCATCAATATACTCTATTCCATACTCCAATATTTCAAGCACGTGAAATCAAAGAAATATTATTTGCGGGGAATGTGACTTCCACATCCCTAGCTGGACATGCTAATGGGGAACCCTCAATCTCAGGTTAATTACCATTGGTGAAGTTAACGTCCAACAAATGCAAAATTGAGCTTGGCATCCGGCCCTATGTTGTTCAGTGATGTACTATTTCCCTACTGACCCTGTTGCCTCGACGGAGGTCTTTGCGCTCATCCAGCGCTTGTTACTATATATTGATATACGATTCATTTTTATATCACCTTGATCAAACTAATTATCACAGACATTAGAATACAGTTCTATATCATGATACAGTCGGCAACCAGTCAAGGATATGAAATGTTCTGAGTCTCATTGGGGAATTGTGAACTACATGACTGACCTAGCATAAGTTTGTTAGTTTTTATAAAGGGTGGATACAAGTTGATCAAGTGGTCAGCTTCATTTCAGCCGCCTGGATCCTTGACTTTGGGTTGCATCCAGAATAACTCGAGAACGTTTCTTCAGTGGATCAACTTTGGGTTGGTTTGTCCCAATTATAGATAACTCTCTCATTTGTATCGTATCTCTGAGTAACACTGCACACATATTCAGTTCCATAGCGTTTACAGCTATATACCATTTTTGTGAGTAGAAGCTAGTTTTTGATTCAAACTCTGGCAGTACCGGTTTAATAGGTAGGCCTATATTTTAGACCTGCATCAACTGGAACTGCAAGGTTTTTGGAGCTAGCAGAAATGGACACTGGTGTCCCCATCTCTATTAGTCATTTAGTAGTACCCCTGAGTAGAAATAAAACAAAACATCCCAGGCAGATGAAAGTGGTTTCATCATCTCAGTTTTTTACAGAAGTGAAGGTTGATTTGGAGTAAAAGCCTCCAACGTTATTTTGGAGGTAGCAAATCTAGCCATCTAGTGACAAAGTGGTTCATTGAATCTCTATGAAAATGTGTTCTAAGTGAGTGACACATAACATACATTGATATGAGGTTTCATGCAAACACAGTATCTGCTATTTTATTCATCAAATGTGAATGTATTAACGCGACAACGTTTTTACAGTATAGGGCATGTAAAATACAGAGATTAATACAATGCCAAATTGTCATCAACTGACATCTTTTCAATGTTAATTCAATGAGCAATATATCAACCACATAAGAACATTGATTCATAGTATGTGTGTGTGTCTTATCTGGTGTGCTGTAAAATATGCTAATGGGGGATAACAACACCAATATACCTCAAGCAGCATGGCCCCAAGGTTGTCCTGAGTCAAGAAATGTGGTCTCCAGGATTCAAATTCCTTGGAATGTTTTAATTCTAAAATCAGAAAAAAATCCAATATTATAGGGTCATCCACAATGCCTAACCATACCTACTCATATATATGTGTGTATTTTGTAGTAAAAAAAAATGTTTGGGTAGACATTTTTTATTTATTTCTATGTGGTTCAGACAGTAGTACTCCATGAAATCCTATATAAAAAGGTCAAAAATTTACCAAAAAAATAAATAAACTAGACATTGTTGGTACAATGACGCGGACTTTCCCTTCTTACTACAAATGAGTAAATACATGGTCGCAGGCCGCTTTGGTCGCGACCATTGTTTTGGTCGGTTTACACGCACAGACATGTTTTTTCACATTGCTTGTTACTATCTTGTAGTTTTTTATTGCGTTTTTCTTCTAACAAACTTGCCAATATTGGTAAGCGGCAGCTGATGAACACATTTTTGAGCTTTATTTGGGCCCTAGGCGGCTCCTTCATCGATCCGAAAATGTTAGTACGTTGAAATGTGTTTAGAAAATTGTCCCTGGAGTCCAAACAATGGCTTGAATGGAGAAAGTTAAGCTTGAGTTTTGGTCGCTTGGAGACTGTGCTTCTCACAGACTGTTTTTCTGCCCGACAAAATGACCCCAAATATCGATGAAGCAAAATTGGTTTCATAGTTGCATTTGTATCAGGAAATACGGAATCATTGTCAACGAAAGAACTCATTCTTGGAAGTAGCAGGCAACAAATTAAAAGTCCGTATCTATTGCGGTTCAAGAGTTATAAGGTTTTCAAAAATGAGCCAGCCCCGTCATGTAATCCGACATTAATTTTATTGCCACCACGGGATGGCTCGAGTGCTACAGCCGAATCGCTATAGCGAAATGAACAGCGACCATTGAATAGATGAAATCAACAAATGACCACAAACAGGGCGAGAGAACCATTTAGCGGCTTAATAGTTAGGGAAAATTGTTTTTTTTTAAATATCTCTGAACCTATCAAAGTTACATTCCTGAAATTTCACAGGCAAATACATATATATATTCTCTCAATAATAGCTAAATATAGTGATGATTGAGTAAATACTTTTCGTAAAATTTGAATAAAGCGTAAATTTCACAAATTGCTAATTATGTTCTATTCTTTCTGGTATATCTTGATGGATTCTAATGTTTTTCTGTTACGTCATATAATGACCTACATTCATGTGCAAATTTCAACTTGAAATTCCCAACAGTTTTCGAGCTATAACCCTGTAGTCGCAAAACTGTCAGTGGTCATATCTCAAGAACCAAGGTCAAGGTCAGGTTGAAAATGCAGTGACGTCATACCTGCATTATGGCGTACAAATGTATCAGATTACAAATTCCTGCATGTTGTAGTTTTTGAGAAAAACGCGAACAATGTTTTTAACATTGTGCGATATTCAAGGTCAAGGTCACATCGGATCGTTTTATAAGCAGCACCGAAAGAAAGACAATATTGTGCTTACTATTGTGTCATTGTTTCTTGCCTGTCAGCGTGTTACTTTTTCAGTAAATGGAAGCCGTGTTTTCGATATTTGGATGCTCATCACTTCAAAGGTCAAGGTCAAGGTCGAGTTCTGACACATGACGTGATGTAGGTTACGTGACCTTATTTTCAGACTGATCGCATCAGCTGTTCAAGAGTTGACCACCAAACTTTGCACTCATACGGTGACGCTCCCAGAGGTCAAAGGTCAAATTTAAGGTCACGTACTTTTTGGTCATTAAGTATTCATTAATGTTACAAGAATCAATGCCGTATCTCATTTCCTTCTAAACTGACGTGTTTTGAAAAACATCAAAGGGGAGATAACTGTTTCTTGTTACGTAACAATTCAAAAATATAACTACAGCATGGCCATATACAAAACTTACGAACCCCCAAGTCTCATATAGATCTGTTGTTTCACTTTAGCTGCACTCTGCAAACAAGCAAAACGCCTTCAGGGGAAAGAACTCGATAACTGATTGTCTGACCTACTTATTTTATTGGCTTATTTTGTTGGGTACATCTGCAAATTTTTACATTCTAAATTTCAGCTGCATTGCCTTATGCGTTTGGTCAATATTCGCAAAATGATGTTTTACTTATAAAAGCCCATAGCTCAATAGGTCAAGTTCAAGGTCAAAATTGAATACCTGTACCAGAAACTTCAGCCTAGTATCTACAAATCTACCAAATATCTAAGCTGTATATAAAGCCGTTTAGCCGCTATTTCAAAAGTGGAATAAGAATAATAATAATAACTAGACATTGTTGGTACAATGGCACGGTCTTTCCATGAAGTCCCCAAAAGGTATCCTTTTGTTGGAAATTAAGTTCATGTCATGTTGCATAGGCGATATCGATATAATGATAATTGAACACATCAAGCTAACGCCTTTGTCGTAACTTTTCAAGTTTTCCCGAATTACTTTTCTCTGTACGGACCTATTGTCAACGAAAGAAGTCATTATAGGAAGTAATAAGCAACAAATTAGAAATCCATATCTATTGCGGTTCAAGAGATAAAAGGTTTCCAAGATTGAGCCGGCCCCGTCATGTAAGACGACATTTATTTAATTGCGAACATTGGATGCCTCGAGTGTTACAGCCGAATCGCTATAGCGAAACTGACAACATCCATTGAATCGATGAAATCAACATGTGACCATTTAACGGCTTAATAGTTCGGGAATTTTGAATGTTTAATATCTCTGAACCTATCAAAGCTATATTCTTGACATTTCACAGGCAAATACATATATATATTCCCTCAAACATACCTAAAAATAGTGATGATTGGATGAATACTTTTCGCAAAATTTGAATAAAGCGTAAATTTCACAAATTGCTAATTATGTTCTATTCTTTCTGGTATATCTTGATGGCTTCTAATGTTTTTCTGTTACGTCATACAATGACCTACATTCATGTGCAAATTTCAACTTGAAATTCCCAACAGTTTTCGAGTTATAACCCTGTAGTCGCAAAACTGTCGGTGACCATATCTCAAGAGCCAAGGTCAAGGTCAGGTGGAAAATGCAGTGACGTCATACTTGCATCATAGCGTACAAATGTACCAAATTACAGATTCCTGCATGTTGTAGTTTCTGAGAAAAACGCGAAAAACGTTTTTTACATTGTGCGATATTCAAGGTCAAGGTCACATCCGATCGTTTTATAAGTAGCACCGAAAGAAAGACAATATTGTGCTTACTATTGTGTCATTGTTTCTTGCCTGTCAGCGTGTTACTTTCTAAGTAAATGGAAGCCGTATTCTCGATATTTGGATGCTCATCACTTCAAAGATCAAGGTCAAAGCCGAATTCTGACACAAGTGCTGACCTTATGACGTGATGTAGGTCACGTGACCTCATTTTCAGACTGATGGCATCAGCCGTTCAAGATTTGACCGTCAAACTTTGCACTCATATTGAGACGCTCCCAGAGGTCAAAGGTCAAATTTAAGGTCACATTCTTTTCGGTCATTAAAGTGTTCATTAATATTAGGAGTATCAACGCCGTAGCTTATTTCCTTATAAAATACCAGGTTTTGAAAAACATTAAAAGGGAGATAACTACTTTTTCTTGTTACGTAACAATTCAAAAATATAACTACAGCATGGCCATATGTAACACTTATCAACCATCAACTTTCTTTTAGATATGTGCTTTAGTTTTGGCTGTACACTGTCCACACGAAAAACAGCACCAGGGGAGAGAACTCGAAAACCGCTTGTTTGACCTACTTATTTTATTGGTTATTTTGTTGGGTGTATCTGCAAACTTTCACATTTCAAATTTCAGCTGCATGGCCTTATGCGTTTGGTCAATATTCGCAAAATGGTGTTTTTATCAAAAAAACCCATAGCTCAATAGGTCAAGGTCAAGGTCAAAATTGAACACCTGTACCAGAAACTTCAGCCCGGTATCTACACATGTCCCAAATATCTAAGCTGTATATCAAGCCGTTTAGCCGCTATTGCAAAAGTGGAATAATAATAATAATAATAATCCGTAGAATAACAAAAGGTCTATCCATTGGAAATGGAAAGACCTAATAATCCGTAGAATAACAATAGGTCTATCCATTGGAAATGAAAAGACCTGATAAATGAAAAAAAAAGAGGAAATTCCTGCATACCTACCTACCCAATTTTTGTAAAGTTGGTTACTGGAAACAAAAATATTCTTGTGGATGGCCTAATCAGTTTCCAACAACATACACTGATATATGTAAACATGTGTACAAGTCATTTCTACTACAATGTACTACAGAGGCTGTTCTAGGACAAATTGACAGATGCCAGAGTTTGGAAGGCACTTATGAATTTGACAAATGGTCACCCAAAACAGAAATCCTTTGCCCAGTGGTCATACAATATGCCCCTGCTTGAAACAGAGAGCACATGACTGCCCCATAGATCTTTCACCATTGTTCACCTGTAAACTGTTACATGTGTAACCGGCAGACTAGCTGTCGGTTACTCACCGTGAAGTATAATTTGTCCCTTGCAAAGTTGCGTCCCCTTGACCGTACGAGAGAGGAAATTCTGATTTGTGTTGTACAGTGAAATAGCTGATCTAGCATTTGTTGACTATTTCATTCTTAATAATTAATTAGTTTGAGTCATGTAAATATGGATACAGCAGACAGTAGACCCGATTGATAGTGAAATGGCTAATTTTAGTCTGAACCTTCTGTTTCGCGCACTTTTGTCATGTGCATGGTCACATGACCCTCCTTAGGCAGCCATTTTCCCGTGAAGATCAGCAAATGGGTGAATGCTGACGGGAGCTATTACGGGTTGCTATGGCGATAGACTGACCTACCTCCATATTAATTGTAAATATAGGAAGCCATAAGTGGATTTTGCACATTATTTGGAGTTGCTGACAATTTCATACTGTTTGTCTGCGTGGGTTGATGGGCTGTGAAATGTACATGTACATGTATGGTGGACCATTAGCCTCACAATGAGTGACAGATTGTGTGATATACATGTATGCTGATAGTATGGTGGACCATTGGTGTAAAAATGAGATCATGTTGTAAGTTTATGTCAAATGGAATTTGATTAGATGAATATTTGATTTATGAAGTATGATTAGTTTATTTAACATGTGACTATTGATTCTTGTACTGTGATTTGGAGTGCTACAGGACAGCAGAAATATAAGAAATGGAAGGTTGCGAAACTCCCAATTATAATGTAAACAAGCTAAAATATTGTATTCGTTACAATATTAATTCTGTTATATCTGCAGCACGTGATATATCTCTTGAGTCTTTCGCTCGCTACATGTCACATTACTTGCCCTGTAGATTAGTGTATTTTGCCCATGCAAATAACACTACATGTATAATCAGGACAATGTAATTGAATTGATATTGATTTCTATTTGTGTAATGAAATGAAAGCTCGTGTGAAACACAGGCGAAGAGCATTTCCCCAGATAATTTTGTAACACATAATTTGGTAATCACAGGGCTTTAGATCTGCCCAATTTGGGCACAACCCATATTAGGGGTGCCATTTTTAAAAAAAAAAAATTTAGGATGGGACAGAGGGTGGGGCACATACCCCTGGAGGATGAGCAATCAGGAATCAAAAAAAAAAACCCTCTGAGAAGGGATTTCTTCACCAATGGGCGAAACCCAGTGTGAGGCAACACCAACTTTATTTTGCATTTCATGGGCCCACCGACAAAAATTGAATAAAAATAAAATTTCAAATTGCCACTTTTATATTTCCTACAAAAGTTTGAACATAAAGTTTTCAACCTCCGTTTTATTCCCGATTGTATGAATTAGGCTGTTGTATTCTATCTGAAACGATACCAGAAAATAAAAATGTCAAACAACAAACAATAAAATTATACCTTTCACCATGTTCACTATAATGTATCACTGTAAGTCAGCGAATTGTTGTTGTTGTAAAATGCTGCTAATACTACTTCGGCAGTAATGACATTCAATGTGAATCAGGAACCTTCACTGGCTGGGTGATCCATCACTGTCATGGTACCCGTATTTCGACAGTGATGCAGTATGTCAGAGCTAGGAAATGGAGGGTGTTTCAACAGCTCAGCCGATACAGCATGGTTTAAGTTACTGTTGAAGCATGAGGCTGTTGGAACACATGCAAAATTCGCTAGATTGTTCTGGAAGACAACCACAGCCACAACAAAATGATGACAATGTTAGATTTGAAGTGTATGTTGGCAGTTAACATGTGACTTAACATACAGTTTTTGACCTTGAGAAAATAGGTCAATGTCAGACTTCAGGTCCATCATCAGCTACATATGTGGTATCAATTTAGAATTCCTAGCTATATTTCATATTATATCATAATATACAGTATATAACCTTGAGAAAATAGGTTCAGTCAACTGGGATAGGCTTCTAGTCAGTCTCCAATTGCACAAGTATTATGAATTTGGTGAGCCTATCTTCACTCCTTTGAAAATTATTGCTAATGCTAAATTTAACCTTGATGAAACAGGTGAAGATCAGTCAATTTCATTAGGCTTCTGATCCATCACCAGCTGCATACATGTGTATGTGGTATGACAAGAAAGATAGATGGACAGATGACATGGAAAATTCAGTTCATTTTGGGGCATCATTACATATCATCTTCAAAGTCTAAATATTCTGTCAAAATGCACCAGAACACACCATTTTACTTCAATTATAGAGAAGAAAAGCAACTCCGAGTAGGGATGACAATTTCATTCTGTATATTTCGCTATTAGTTATAGCATCTTCAGCAGTGAACAAAGTTACAAACAGCTCCATACGCACAGTATATATACAAGGCATAATGTGATCTTAGCCAATACACGTTTATGAATAGGTAAGTTAATAAATTATGTCAGTCAGGTTGGACTGATATTAAAATGCCGTCATTTTCAGAAATTGTTAATTGTTAAGCGATAACCTGCTAATGATCTACAGATGGTGTGATTCAGGTGATACAATACACACTCTACAAATGTTGTAACTCGCATGGGAATATACAATTATGAAACATGCGAGTTACAACATTTGTAGGTTTCCATCAATTCTGATGTGGATTGCCAACAAAATTATGCCTATATTATCTTAAAATGACAGTCCTTATCCAAACTTCATGACATGTAGAAATATTCAATGTAGGCACATACCCACTATATCACCATACTTTATTCATTTGTGTACAGTTTACTTAGTTATTGCCAAATAAGCAGATTATGTATTGTTTTCATCAAAACAATTGTGTATTGTATCACCTGAATCACACCATTTGTAGATCTCTGTCAGGTTATCGCTTAACATTTAACAATTTCTGAACAGGACAGCATTTTAATATCCGTCCAACCTGACTGACTTAATTTACTGGCTTATCTATTCATAAATGTGCATTGGCTAAGATCACATTATGCCTTGTATATATACTGTGCGTATGAAGCTGTTTGTAACTTTGTTCACTGCTGAAGATGCTATAACCAGAGATTATAATAAATTATTAATTTATTATAGAGTCTCTGCTATAACTAATAGCAAAATATACAGAATGAAATTGTCATCCCTAACCAGAGTTGCTTTTCTTCTCTATTATTGGAAATTCATCAGTGGTTCCAATGGATTACTTCAATTAGATAAACATGTAAAAATTTCGCAGGTGGGATGTGCCATATAACAGAAAACTCCACTTCAAAAATCTTTCTACTTTTTCAGTTCAAAAAATAATTATCAACATTTGTAACTATGCTGGCAAAATGCAATGGTATGTGCAATTTCACATCTCGAGTTTCAAATATATTCTGAGGACCTCCACATAAAACCAAAAAAATGAGCATTAACTGAGTGATAATTTGTGATTTTATTCATTGAAAATTGGCCAGAATGCATCCCCAGACATCTGGAAGCCCAGGGTTTCACAGCCACTGGAGACTATGTAATTGGGGACAGGGTCAATTTATTATATCAGTAATGGAGAGAGAAATAGCACTGATTCTGTTTACTTTGTTGACACAAGCACTATGTTAAGTGCATTATGCAATAAGTCAACCACTTCAGATTTATCACTTGAATGGACAACATACAGGCATACACTATGTAGTCCTGATAGTGTAGGCCTGCAATGTGAAGAATATCAGTGTTACAGTATGTCAATTTGACCAAAATGTCATGATTTCAAGCTTTCTTAAATCCTTGCAATTCTTCATACAGTATACAGATTATTTTCTCTGACCAGGCACATTATAGCATTTTTGTGTGTAAGCAGGGTCTGATTTAATTAACCTAGATTTAGATATATTTAACTGTAAAAAAACCCACTGCCACATATATGCCAGTGCTAGCAGCACCAATGTCCTTTCAATCCATTTTTAAACTATAATGTTAATAAAATTATGAATTGTAAAAAAGAATGCATAATGAAATATAAATGGTCGCGAAATCCATATGTGAGGTCAATTCTTTGTCTTGTCTAATAAGATCACAATAATAAACTCCATGAAGAACCAATAAATTGTGCTGTAAAGTTTACTGTCTATAATGGTACCCAATGATGAACAAATATCACGAAACTACATGATGAAGCAAAATCCCCAGATCTGGCCTGGGAATGTAGATATTGGACTGAAGTCCTGAGAATTTCATGTATTAAAAAAAATTGGCCATTTGGCTTACAACGGATGTGAATTATAACATTGGGAATGTTATATTCATGTTAGGCAAATTAGAATTACTTTTTCCTGATTCAAAGAAGTAAATTTCCATTTTTGTGAAAAAAATCTTGTTTTGAGATGCGAAAACGTGCCTCCGTGATTTCGCCAACACCACCAAAATCTTGTCAGTCCTTTGCCTATCTTGCAAGATCATTATACCCAAATTTCATGGAAATCAAACAAGTTGTTTAGAAGATATCATGTTACACATGTTTACCTGAATTCATGTCTATAGTGCCACCTAGTGATGACCAAATATCACGAATAACAAGCAGGTAAAATCTAAAGCCCAGGGAGAAAGCATATAAGGCGTAACAAAAAAATTGTCTTTTTCCGGGAACCCAACCGACCGTAAGAATGCCGAAACGGCAATGTTGTTTTTTTTTTGATAAATCTGCGGGAAGGGTTATTTCCCTTGGCCGGAAATTCAAGAATAGTTATCTCCCTTATCATCGCACATGCGCCCGGCGCACTGTCGCCATGCGGCATGGCCGCCCACCAGAACAGCTCCGGTGTTGGTTTCCATCTATCCCATTGAGGAATACGGACTAAGGAATTATTGTCTGTTATTAGCGACGAGTTGTTTGTGAACTTATTCCGTCGTTGTCAAATACAAGGCTGTAACTGCCATTGTACCGAGTCGGAAGTACTGATTCTAGGAGCGCGAGTTTTTGATGGTGAACGAATGGAACTGTCAAATTTAGAAAACGAAAGCGCAAGACGCATTTCTGAGGAGTTTGGACTAAAACGTTTTTTCTTCACCTGCTTGAACAATGACTGCGCAGAAAAGTCTCAGAAACTGAGTGCTTTTGACATTTTAATGTCAAAAGAGGGGACGTTACCAGATCAACGTCAGTTATTTAACAAACAATAAAGACAAACTGTTCAACGATGTCATTCAACACCTGTCAACAGGTCCGGGAAAAGTGGCAAATGGGGTGATTCCGGCTAATTGGCCTGGTGGGTATATTATTCATAGTTGAAAGTGTTTACATATATATATTTTTTTTTTCAAGAATAAATAACTGGAGTTTTGAACTGAGCACTTTCGGCGCCAATTTACAGGAGTTTGTTCCACTGACAAAATTAAAAATTTACTGTAGTTACGCTAATGTATTTTGTAGGAAAGTGAAATATGTTGTTGACCTGTCAAAAATTATAAATCTCATGCATATAACTTGCCTATTTTGTGCCTTTCCCGCCGAAATTCATATTCTACTCATCAACACATGTTCATCCAAACAGAAGGTAGCCATCCACAATCTGCATTGAATTCTTGGTATTTCATAATTTTTTTTATTTATTTTTTTTTAATCATATGACTGTATATCAGAGGTATCCATGATCATTCACCAGGCGGACTAATCCTGTCTGGTGCCAGTCTGAGTGAGTTCCACTGATGGGTGATCAAAGTGAAAGCCAAGATATCCCTGATATAATATAGAAAAATTCTGCTGAATACCCAGAATTCACTGTAGTGTAGATTGAAGATGGCTTTCTACTGTTTGGGTGAACATGTGTTGATGAGTAGAATATGAATTTCGGTGGGAAAGACACAAAACAGATATTCAGGGCTCGAATTAGAGAAAATGCAATGGCCTGCTATTTTTCTTCGGATACGTAAAAATCGCAGGCCAAACCTTAGATGACCTGCTATTAGTAAATTTGACCTGCAGTTTTAGAATTTTAGAATGCTGAAAAAATTCACTTCGTCCAGAATTTCATTTATTTCACCCAAATAAACTTCTGCAATGTTATCTACAAATTCTGCACACTGATGGTCATTTAAAAAGGTGTCCCCAAGCAAGACCCCGTGTTTCTTCTCCAAACTGGCTAGTGGGACAAATTTTGTGAATGCAATTTCCTCTTTTGCTATGAGGAATGCAATGTCAAACAGTTTAGTAATTTTTTCTGCATCTTGGGATTTGAGTTTATTTAAACTCTGGCCGATAACAGTATGAGAAGCTGGTGATTCCCCACGTTGTCTGAATTCTTCATCTCTTTCTAATGATTCTGCCTTCTTATGCGGATCACCCTTCGAATGAATGATTATTGAGTGCTTTTTCACGTTCGTTGTACCGATTATCCATGCGTTTTGATAGTTCCGAGTGCTACGTATCTGCTTCTCATACTTGGCGCACAACTCACAATTGACCTCCGTAACAAGCGTGTGTCCGCCTTTTATGATCGTTTGTTTCGCGTTCAACCAGCTGAATCCCCACGATTTAACCGTGGACAGTTTGACAGTATTTTGTGCCATGTTTTAGGCGTTTAGCATCGAATACCACGCTGGCTTCTCGCTTGTCGGATGTTGTTAACGGATGCGGAAGTAATAACGGCAGGCATGCGCGCACACAACAAGGGAGACAACTTCGGACCGACTTACTTGCCACAACAATCGGATCGGCGCCAGTTCAGTACTTCGAGCCGTACGAAAACATTTTGACGTACAAAGATTGCTGTAATGGTTTGGCAGTACGAATATTTTCAATATCGAACGGAGAATCGATCTTTAGGCATTTCATTCGCCTAAAAACTTATCGCCTGCTATTTTTTCACGATTTTTTTATTTTAGCAGGTCAATTTTCACTTGGCCTGCGACAGGCAAATTTTCGCCTGCTTTTCGCCAATAGCAGGGCGCCATTTCGAGCCCTGGATATTAAAGTTATATTATGCATGAGATTTATAATTTTTGACAGGTCAACAACTTATTTCACTTTCCTACACAATACATAAGCGGAACTACAGTAATTTTTTTTTATTTTGTCAGTGGAACAAACTCCTGTAAATTGGCACCAAAAGTGCTCAGTTCATAACTCCAGTTATTTATTCTTGAAAAAAAATATATATATAAACACTTTTAACTATGAATAATATACCCTTGTTGTCAGACCAACACTTCTTAAATAACTGATTTTCTCGTGTAATGCAGACCTATCAATTTTAGAATCATGCATTCATTTTGTCAAAAAGTGACGAAAACTGGGTACCAGTTAATTATAACCACAGAAAAAATTAACATTTTTGACAAATCTCACACAATTGGCACTGATTGGAGCTTTCAAAACTTGAGAGCTTCGGTGTAGGATCTACCTGTCCAGCTATATTTACTAGTAGTGATCAGTTTAACTAGTCAGTTACTTTGTGTGGTATTTTACTGTTTTATTTACTGTTTTCATATTAAAGATTTTCTTTCGTTTAATAAAATATGTAGTTGTTTCTTTATTTTCTGTTGAAAGAAACTCTGCTTCACAAACCGGTCCAGATTCTGTAAACCATTATGGGTACTTTCCTCACTGGAAGTGGTTCGATAATTAAAAAAAAAAAAAAAAAAAATCCCGACCGACCGAGCCCGTTACCGGAAACAAACAACTTTTTTTTTTTTTAGGCCCAAGCGTTAAATGAAAAAAAAAAAAATAATCATGATAATCGTTATGAAGGTTTTGATGTCAAGTCAGATAATTGAGATTTTTCAATTAAATGGCAATTTGGTTCGCACCGAAAGGGAATTATCATGTCGGCACTCTTATATTTATGCTTGGCAACCTAGAATAGAACAGTTTTTGAATATTTCTCCAAGCAAATTAGTAAGTTTTCATTTCACAAAAACTTTTTTTTGGAGACACAAAAAACTTGCCTTAAAAGTTATGCCAGCTACACCAAAACCTTTTCAGCACATTGCCTATCCTTCAAGACCATTGTAATAAAATTTCAAAGAAATCAGAGAAGCCGTTCAGACGAAATCGTCACAGAAAGGTTTACCTACGCTCTGACTACAACGCCACCTTGTGGTGAGCAGCGGCTATCAAAACACAACCAGACAAATTTCCCAGGCCTAGGGAGATAGCATACCAAGTCTGACCCGGAAATATTTAACGGTTCCAGAGATATTCACGTTTAAAGTCGCGGCGGCGGATCCGGCGGAGCCGTTTCTCATGAAAACATAAGAGCATCCACTTTGTGGAAATGCTCTAATAATGAATAATGAGCCCATTCTAGTCCTGGTAGTAATTCCAGTCAAATGATATTTCATTATATAGGCACACTAATGGATTGATGATGTGCTGTATCGATATTGACCATACTATGGTGGACCAGAGGTGCCACTCTATAGGCATATGTGTGTCCCTGACGAGACAGAGGTAGGTTTTGTCCTAATATTATTAGGTTATTCACACATGTAATTAATTCAGATGTTATTGAACTAATTCTTTTATTAATTGTTGGTATCCAATCATCAGATTGTACGTTCTCGGTAAATTGAATCACTTGTCTGAACTCTTATGGATAAGAAATGTTAGTCTAGAGAACAATCCGAGACATAATAGATATATGAAAAGACAAGAAAAGACGAAACAGTTTATTAATTCAATCACGTTTATTAATTCAATCACGTTTATTTTCATGTTAAATGCTGTTACTGTTTACAATTTCTGATACATTCATTTGAATAGAATAATATGGTGGGTGAAAAGTGTCATTATATGCAACTTGATTCTATGTAACGGCATCCTAGCAATCCCACATGATAGAAGTATTCGGAATACTTGTGAAAGAATAGACTTTAGCCTTCTCTTATTGTTATGCATTAACATTGAGAATAAGCTGATTCGCATTTCGTGTATGCAATGGTAACAGCAAAGTATTATATAACATTACTTAAGTCATAATACTTATACTGCTATTATTCTATGTTTAACAGGGTTTTCTTCCCGTCTACGGAATTGGATATAATACATGAACAAGTCCTCACCAAACCTGTGTTGTGTCTTTACTTCCAATAACCCCCCATGCTTCACATGATAAAAACTATGTCCACAAGCATGTCCACAACAATATAAATAAGTTTCCAAAGTATAGTAGCTGTATCGAACACAGTTCTGCAGATCTAGTTGGCACAGAAATAGAAATTAATATATCTGTAAAGGGGCATAACTCTGTAAAATATAGGCATATTTTCGATAGGCATCTGACTTAGCACCAGTGTTTAAAATTTGGTGGTTGTGTCTGAAGTGGTTTTGCCTAAACTGCAGTAACGGAAGGACGTAAATGGCGATGAAAATATCCAGAGGCCAAAATGGCCGAGGGTTAAAACATCAGAAAACGATTGAAAATCACATTATTTATGAGTGGGAAGCGATGTGTTGTGTGCCAAGATTGATGTCAAAAGGTCCGCATTGCGTCCATTCGGAGGGGAGCGATCGCTTTCACGCTACTTCGCTCCTATAATTTAAGTCTGTGGAGATTATTTTTTTCATGCTCCTAAAAAAAAACACCAAGTGTGTGAGAAATGTTATTGTTGCTGGTTGTCCATTGTAATGCACAGATTAATAATCTTTTCAATGTATGACACTGTTGTTGTTGTTTCAAGGATCTGTCTATACAAAAATGCATGTGGAGTAGCTCTAGCCAGTTACTGACATACAAGGTTGTTCATTGGTTCAAATCAGCCCCCAACCACTCCAAATGTCAAATCAGACCAATAGCTACATTCGACTATAAGCATGTTCGAGCACAACATCCATTGTTGCCATACATTTTGAGCATTCATAATGGGACAATGATAGAAATGCTCCAGGGGTTAAAGACTTAAGGCTTTTTTCACAAATATTCCCCTCCACCCAGCACCCATAGAAAGAAATAAGCAATTACCAAGTGTCTTCCACTCGACCTTTTTTTTGGAACTGTCTAGAAGTCAAATGTATGCGGAATCCCAACTGTATTTTGGATGGGAGTATGCATTTTCTGGAATCAAATAACTACATTAAAATTTAATCACACAACTGGAACTAGCCTGTATTTAAACTCACCATAATGTAAACGGAGGTAGTTGACAGAGAGTCGCAGCACACTGGATTTATCCAGCTTTCTCTGTGCGGTGGCCACAGTGGGTACAAGTTTAGCCAGTTCTGCTATGAGCGTGTTCAGTTTGTCTCTACGAAGCTTCTCACTTTCATTCCGAGACAACCTGTTACAGTAAAAAGAAAGACTACTTAGCACTATTTCATATTTTCATCCCCAATGAGTTAAATTCTGATATTGCACAGTTTAAAAAGTTAGACACAACTCCATGCCCATCACTACACATGGTGTGTGTGGTGCGAACGCACCCCACTTTTTGTCCGTAGATTTTTTTTTTGGCACTTCATTCCAAATGACATAAACTTGAAGATTTCAAACCCCAATTTAGCTCTCCTATTAAAGCGCATTCTTGGGATGGTAAGAAATGAGAAATTGAAATCATTCGCACCCCCCTTTGAAATTCCTAATGATGGTCCTGAACTCACTATCACATGATCTCAACTCAAGATCTTAGAAATCAAGAAGAATTGAAAATCGTTGTGTTCACTTGCATATTATTTAAGAAACAATGTTTTCATAGGCATGCTCAATGGTTATTTTACACACGTTTAGTTTGAGAAAGTTTATATTTTAGGGCAAGGGCATAGCCCACTTCATGAAATTTATAAACTTTCCCAAACTAACCGTTCGTAAAATAACCTTTCAAGAGCATGCCTACGAAAACATAATTTCCATTCTATTGCAAATTGATTACCAACAAGATTATAATGAAAGGTTGAAAAAATATGATAACCTTCAACATCCTTTCTCCCCATTGTTGAAAAAGCTGGTCCCCTGGTATTGGCACAATGCTCCCGTCTCAGTTGGCATCGTGCCAATATCGGTGGACAAGTTTATGGTGTCTTTCAGATGCCAGGGAGTAATTCTGTCAGCTGAGTCAGGCTTTGTTGAACATACCTGAATAGGTCTATTTGTGTCACAATTTCACGATGGAAACAACAATTAAACTTGAAAAAGAAATTCCATCTTGTAATTTATTTGTTTGTCTTATTCGATTGTGACTTGTATGAAAGCAGACGTCCCTTTCCTCATCCGACTTGTGAAATAGAATTTCCCAAATGAACACCTGCACTTGACAACAATTGTATTAAAACTATCAATAAATGCACACTTAGCAAGTGTTACAGAATCCATATTAAACAATTTGAAGGACAACACAAAGAAAGTTTCTTGAATAGACAGGAGAGTTGTCTCATTAATGATTTTATCAGGGTTGTTTGGGAAGTCCGAAAAGAGCTGGACTAAGCGAATCATGTATATACGGGTCAGGGGAAATGTCAAGAGTATCAGGGTATGAAATAGATAAATTAATTCTAGTTGCCCATCGGCAAGCACGGGCAACCAACACATCCAAATGCATTGCAATTTGGACAGAATTTGGTTGCCCAAAGGAAATTTAGGTTGCCCCGGGCAACCGGGCTATTTTACACCCTGAGTATTCACACAGAATCAGGGATGATGGGGAGAATTAGGCATCAGGGATTATTTACCATTGGCACAAGAAAACATACATGTACATAGGCTGGAGTCTGAGAACGCCGGATGATGGAAAAATAAGTGGGACACCGGTACACGAGGGTATATGTGATCGAGGAAGGTATGTGTTATACTGGGGAAAATTACTATGGCATTGGATAATATTATGTTGGGGGAATGAGCATGAGGGGATATATACGGGCATATTTGATCGTGGAAATAAGGGAAATATTGGGAGAGTTGATCACAGTTCTATAGTGGGAAGCATGGGGTGAGATTATTGGTGACTATATGACATGAATTTTCTGATACTCTGTGAAAAAGCTTATCACAATGAGGGAGTTTACTGGGATATGTGATAGAGGATAACAAGGGAAAATACTTGGGGAAAGCACAGGACTAGTGTATATAAGGAATTGCATTATATGATATTAGGTGAATAGGCACAGCAAGGGGGAAATAGTGAGATATTGCACTGAAGAAAATAAGGGGAAATACTGGGTGAAATTAAAGCTCGTGTGAAACACGGGCGAAGAGCATTTTCCCAGATAATTTTGTAACACATAATTTGGTACTCACAGGGCTTTAGATCTCCCCAATTTGGGCACACCCCCTATTAAGGGTGGCAATTTTTTTTAGGATGGGACAAAGGGTGGGGAACAACCCTGGAGGATGAGCAATCAGAAATCATCTCTGGTAGAAGTGCCTCTGAGAAAAGATTTCTTCACGAATGGGAGAAACCGAGTGTGAGGCAACATTAACTTTATTTTGCGTTGCATGAGCCCACCAACCCTTTCACCGATTAAACCCGGTGTACGGGGATAACGAGAGTGCCACCCGTACGACCATCCCCGGTAGACCGGGTTAGCTTTAAACCTGTTGGCCATCACGATGGGTGCAGCACTTTTATTTTTTTGCATTCGTTTTAACGGAAACCTATCAAACACTGTATACTTCTGGAAAGTCAAAACCTTAATCAATTTGATTCTCGAAATTGTTTGTTTGTTCCGCAAAAGAAATAAAGCAAAATTAGATGTTGAATGAAAAAAATCGGAGCGAAAAATGCGGTTTTTTCCACATACCGTGTGACGGGCCTCTCGGCAGCAAGCCGCAGAAATGAAAAAAATCATTGAAAATCTCATCCTAACTCCTGTATTTTTGATGTTACACGACTGGTAAAGCGTGGTGAATATTCCCCAGACGATTAAAACTGCCAACGACAATCGGCAAAGTTTATTTCCATATTTTTACGAGTCTTGATCCACAAAGTTTGACAACCAACTTTCTATTTCGCCCAAGATGGTTGCCGCCTTCGGATGACGAGCCAATCGGTATGCGTAATTTCGCCCACGCGACCTCCATCCGCCAACAGATAAGAGGCGCGTAGACAGTGGCTGGAAAAATGGAATTACATCATTTTCAATCCAATCGTATCCTCCGTTTTATTTTTGCCATCCGTCCCAGGTCATGTCATGTACAGAAAGGGGAAAGCCCACGCTTTCCAATGAGAGGTCAAACATTGCAAATGGCCGAGTACAACTCGAGATAAACACTGTCAAATGCGATCGAAAAAAGACGATTTCTCCGTTGAATTTTGACGTTTTCAAGTCGAGAAAGCTGGGGAAAGCGCATTCTCTGGAAGTAAAACCTAATTTTGTATGCTATTTTATTTATTTTGCTATAAAACTGGAACAAATAACACCGGAGTGTTCATTGTGGAGACGGGGTCCCTATGTTTTTCTACAAATCTCAGACGCAAACACGTTTTCTAACATTCCAAAGACAACATATACAAATTTTAACAGTTCTCAGGGAATTGATCGTCAGCAGGTCACTTTTGTCAGGGGAAATAATCAGCGAAAGGGTTAAAAAATTGAATAAAAATAAAATTTCAAATTGCCACTTTTATATTTTCTACGCAAGTTTGAACATAAAGATTTTAACCCTCTTTTCATTCTTGATTGTATGAAATAGGCTGCTGTATTCTATCTGAAACAATGCCAGCAAATAAAAATGCCAAACAACAAAAAATAAATACCTTTCACTGTTATTTTTCACTGCAAGTCAGCGAATTGTTGTTGTTGTAAAATGCTGCTAATACTACTTAGGCAATAACGACATTCAATGAAAATGGGAACCTTCACTGGCTGTGTGATCTATCACTCCGTCATGGTACCCATATTTCGACAGTGATGACAGTGAAAACAATACATTATCTGCTTATTTGACAAGAATTAAGGAAACTGTACATAAATGAATAAAGTATGGTGATATAGTGGTTATGTACCTACATTGAATATTTCTACGTGTCATGAAGTTTGGATAAGGACTCATTTTAAGATAATATAGGTATAATTTTCTTGGCAATCCACATCAGAATTGATGGAAACCTACAAATGTTGTAACTCACATGGGAATATACAATTATGAAACATGAGAGTTACAACATTTGTAGGTTTCCATTAATTCTGATGTGGATTGCCAAGAAAATTATACCTAGATTATCTCAAAATCGGTCCTCAAAATGACAATCCTTATCCAAACTTCATGACATGTAGAAATATTCAATGTAGATACATACCCACTGCAGTAAACTTGTGTACAGTTTACTTAGTTCTTGCCAAATAAGCAGATTATGTATTCTTTTCATCAATTAGAGTGTGTATTGTATCACCTGAATCACACCATTTGTAGATTGCTGTCAGGTTATCCCTTAACATTTAACAATTTCTGGAAATGACAGCATTTTATTATCTGTCCAACCTGACTGACATAATTTACTGCCTTACATGTACCTATTCATAAATGTGTATTGGCTAAGAACACATTATGCCTTGTATATATACTGTGCGTATGGAGCTGTTTGTAACTTTGCTCACTGCTGAAGATGCTATAACTAATAGTGAAATATATAGACTGAAATTGTTATCCCTACTCAGAGTTGCTTTTCTTCTCTATTATTGGAAAATCATCAGTGGTTCCAACGGATTACTTCAATTAGATAAACATGTAAAAAATTCCCAGGTGGGATGTGCCATATAGCAGGTATGTAGAAGTTCCACTTCAAAAATCTTTCTACTGTTTCAGTTAAAAAAATACAACGGTATGTGCAATTTCAATCTTGAGTTTCAAATAAATTCTGGGGACCTCCACATAAAACAAAACAATTGAGCATTAACTGAGTGATTATTTGTGATTTTATTCAAACTAGTCATGCAAATTTCATATATTTAAAAAAATGTTTATTTGAATTATAACACTGGGAATGTTACATTCATATTCAGCAAAACAGAATTACTTTTCTCTGATTAAGAAGCAAATTTCCATTTTTGTGCAAACAAAATCTTATTTTGAGATGCAAAAATTCGTCTCCATAATTCGCCAACACCACCAAAATCTTGTCAGTCCTTTGCCCATCTTGCAAGATAATTATACCCAAATTTCATGGAAATCAAACACGTTGTTCAGAAGATATGATGTTACACATGTTTACCTGCATTCATGTCTATAGCACCACTTAGTGAAGACCAAATGCCACGAAAAACAAGCAGGTGAAATCTAAAGCCCCTAGGGAGATGGCACATTTATAAGAGTTCAATGGAAAAAAACTTTAATCCTGATAATGGTTATGGAGGTTTTGACATTAAGTCAGATAATTGAGATTTTTCATTTAAATGACAATTTGGTTAGCACTGAAAGAGAATTATCAATGAGCATTAACTGAGTGATAATTTGTGATTTTATTCATTGAAAATTGGCCAGAATGCATCTCCAGACATCTGGAAGCTCAGGGCCCCACTGGGGGCTAACAAAATATAATTGGGATATCCATACCAATGAACTGGATCAAATTACTACATAAGTATTGGAGAGTGAAGTGTTTACTTTGTTGACACAAGTGTCCACCAGTCCCCTTATGTAAAGTGCATTGTGCAATAAGTCAACCACTTCAGATTTTGTAGCTGAATGGTCAACATACACATGTAGGCATGCCAGGTATCAATGTTACAGTACATGTATGTCTATTTGACCAAAATGCCCTGAATTGAAGCTCCCTTGAATACTTGCAATTCTCCATACAGTATAGCAGCATATTTTCCCTGGTTGCATTTTAGTTATTTGTGTAAGCAGGCCCTGATGTAGTCTAGATTTAGATACATTCAGTTGTCAATATCCCCATTGCCACATGTCTATGCCAGCACTAGCAGAACCAATGTCCTGTCAATCCATTTTTAAACCATAATGTTAATAAAATTATGAATTGTAAAAAAGATTGTTTAATGAAATATAAATAAAGCATTTTGTTGATGGGCTGCAAAATTGGCCCTAAAGCAATGTCAGTCATTCAAAAAAAAAAGATTTTTTTTTTTCAATTCTTTGAAATCCTTAGTCTGTTTAACAACATCACAATAATAAACTTCATGAAGTGCCAATAAATTTACTGTCTATAGTGCCATCCAATGATGAACAAATATTACAAAATCACAAGATGAAGCAAAATCCCCAGATGTGGCCTGGGGGATGTAGACATTGGACTGGAGTCATGAGAATTTCACATATTCAAAAAAAAAGGCCATTGGGCTTACAGGGGGATCTGAATTATAACACTGGGAATGTTATATTCATGTTCAGCAAACGAGAATTATTTTTCTCAGATTCAAAGAAGTAAATTTCCATTTTGTTTTGGGATGCAAAAACGCGCCTCCTTGATTTCGCCATCATCGCCAAAATCTTATCAGTCCTTTGCTTATCTTGCAAGATCATTATATCCAAATTTCATGGAAATCAAACAAGTTGTTTAGAAGATATCGCGTTACACAAGTTTACTTGAATTCATGTCTATAGCGCCACCTAGTGATGACCAGATACCACGAAAAGCAAGCAGGTGAAATGTAAAGCCCTAGGAAGATGGCACATAAAGAGTTCAATGGCAAAAACTTTAATCATGATAATGGTTATGGAGGTTTTGCCGATAAGTCAAATAATTGAGATTTTTCATTTAAATTACAATTTGGTTTGCGCTGAAAGGCAATTATCATGCGGCAATCCTATATTTATGCTTGGAAACCTAGAATAGAACAATTTTCAAATATTTCTCCAAGCGAATTGGTAAATTTTCAATTCACGAAAAACTTCTTTTTTTGAGTTGCAAAAAACGTGCCTTTAAAATTATGCCAACTACACCAAAACCTTTTCAGCACATTGCCTATCCTTCAAGACCATTGTAATAAAATTTCACAGAAATCAAACCAGTCGTTCAGATGAAATCGTCACAGAAAGGTTTACCTATGCTCTGACTACAAAGCCACCTAGTGATGACCAAATACCACGAAAAACAAGCAGGTGAAATGTAAAGCCCTAGGAAGATGGCACAAAGAGTTCAATGGCAAAAACTTTAATCATGATAATGGTTATGGAGGTTTTGCCGTCAAGTCAAATAATTGAGATTTTTCATTTAAATGACAATTTGGTTTGCGCCGAAAGGGAATTATCATGTGGCAATCCTATATTTATGCTTGGAAACCTAGAATAGAACAATTTTCAAATATTTCTCCAAGCGAATTGGTAAATTTTCAATTCACGAAAAACTTCTTTTTTTGAGATGCAAAAAACATGCCCTTAAAATTACGCCAACTACACCAAAACCTTTTCAGCACATTGCCTATCCTTCAAGACCATTGTAATAAAATTTCATAGAAATCAAACCAGTCGTTCAGACGAAATCGTCACAGAAAGGTTCACCTATGCTGTGACTACAACGCCACCTAGTGGTGAGCAGCGGCTATCAAAACACAACCAGAAAATTTTCCCATGCCTAAGGAGATAGCACACAAAGTTTGACCCGAAAATATTTAACGGTTTCAGATATATTCACGTTTTAAGTCGCCGCGGCGGCGGATCCGGCGGAGCCGTTTCTCATGAAAACATAAGAGCATCCACTTTGTGGAAATGCTCTAATTACCATGGCACTGGATTATATCGAGGAAATAGGCAAAATGAAGAGAAATATTGGGGTATTTCATTGAGGAAAATATTAGAGGAAATAGTGGGTGAAATTATTGGCGAATATACAGAGGATTAAGAGAAATAGAGGAACGACTGGGGGTCAAGGTTAGATGATATGGATACAGATGTAAAGAAGATATAATAACGGGGAACAGATATTCATTACCAGTGACTATGCCTCATTAGTATGAAGGAGCATGTGTAGGGCGGTGTAGGGAACGGGTTGCACAGCAAACCAGTGCCCATTGTACTACGATGGAGTGCCAAATCAAACCAACCAATCATGTAACTATGCTAACAAGTTGCTGTGTTGTCATGGCCATAACTTGAATTGCATCACAAATTTTACCATGCATGGTCATGCTGGTTGTCATGACAATGATTATCATGTCATGTCAGTGTGATCGATCAGCCTGTCCAATATGTATGTACGTATTCATCGTATTTCGCTGTCAAATTCTCAAAATCTCATTTCCTGATCTGGTTTCAATAAACATGACAGCGGGTATACCATGTACATGTATACTAGGTTGCATTTCATGTTAAATGTCCATAGATACCTCTTCCTGTTCAACCGGTGTGCAAATTGACGTCATCTTTGTTCAACCCACTCCATGTGACACTATTGTGTTAGCCAATCAAACGACGAACAGACAGGTCTCCAATTAAGCCTTCTGTCAGTCTACCGTGATTGTAAAATCTGCTCTGCTGTTGATCACTCTCCTGGGTTTTTTGTTTTGCTTGAGTGATGCAGGAGCGATCAGGTCTCTCCAATATCACTCTCCAGTGCATTGGCAGTTTTGAGGGGAGTGATTAAAAGCTCTCCTACCAGACTGCTTTTGTGCCACACATAGATCTGCAATTGGCGTATGATGTCCTCCAAATATTGATCGGTGTCTCAGAATATTGATATTAAGTTTAGAAGCCAACAATGGATATTTCATTGTGACCTCACAATGTCAGTTCTAAGATATATGTTACAGTCAGGCGCCTCGGCCAATGTTTGAAAGCGGAGGAGCTGAACTCTATCAGCCATGTTAAATGCTTAGCATGGTGCCACCCTAGATAGGACATTTAACATTGCTGTATGAAAAAGTGGGGGATGAAGCCCCGCTCCCCGCAATGCTCCGCGACCCCGGACAGTGTATAAATTTACAAACCTGGCTTCCCGGCCACCACACAAAGATGATGCCGATTATCCAAAATGGTTGAACAGGAAGAGATACCATTGTAGTATGGAGTAGCAGCAGAGCTTCTGACTTGAGATGTGCCCTCAGTCCTATAACCTTCTATCACATGCCTCTGGTCAGAAGACCCTTGACAGTATAGCGTTTGTCATTAAGCAGTTGTCATGGTTGTGAAGACTTAGTAAATCACAACATCAGATATGTTTGAGTCAAACAAAACTTACCTTCGGTGGATGGGCTCCTTCATAGCCTTAGTCTGTCTACTTGCCTTGACCAGGGACCCCTCTTCATTACTGTATGTATTTGACTCGTCCTGCATGTCGGTCATGCTGTCTGGTCGGTGGGGGAGTGGGAGAGCTGATTTGTGCCTGTGGAAGCTGTTCTCCTAGACATGCTACACACAAGGGTCATAAGTATAATTTCTGTCAGGCTTCAAACATCATGTCACGATTAGGTCAAGGTTGAACCCTCTCCTGGGTACAGGTACGCACATTGGGCCAAACCAAAAATAGAAAGAAATGTTATAACTTTGTGTAAACTGAGATCTGATGAATTGGTAACTTTGGTCAAAGGAGATAACAAAATAATCCAAATGTTGGCCTCCCCAAAATAATAGTTTCACTTGGAACTCCATGGGAGTCAGTACTAACTTTTAGCAAGGTTTTCATGACCAAAGCTGTTTTAGGTACCAGTATAAGTTGGACCCTTCCAATCTAGGTAAACCAAGATGGTAAGAGAATACCATCTAGACGTAACGCTATGAAAAAGTCGTGCGAAATGTTGGCCGATATTCTACAAGATCCCATAATAAGCCAATCACGACAAGTTCTGCCTTTTCACTTTGAGAGTGATTGACGTTTAGTTCACCGATATTAACACCTTCTTTTGATATTTTCTACCACCCAGCGAAGCCAGACTTTCGGCGGGAGTAAACTCTGCGCACGTCACTGCCTTGAACTGATGCCATATTTGGATACTGTTTCCCGATATGTTTACCCTGTTGGTCCACTTCCTACCGTGTGTAATTACTGTGGGTGTGAATTTGAAAATGTTTTACCAAGCTAGCCACCTGATTAGCTAACAAATGTAGTTTCAATTTGCACGGGATTTATATAGCGCTGAAGTAAGATATAATATTCTGTGATATTTATATCTTCAGAGTTTACTGAAACTGGGACCATTCCTGACTGCAATCAGTTGCCAGAAGCTAGTACATGCATGTATCAAAGTACAGATTGATTTGCCTTTCCTAGATGGACGAGTTTGCGTGGAGGCATTTCTGCACAAATTTGTTTTCTGGATGATTTTAACACTGTGACCATGGTATTGATGGAAACTGACATAGTTCAGGAAAGTCATGATGCAAGGCCAAGGGTTCATGCCAACGTTGTGATGTTGTCTATTACGACATTTAAATGCAACATTTTGGAACCGTGCATCTGTTTTCAAAATGAGGTCAAAGCGGCTATGCGTGAAGGGACGATATATTGCCCATCTCACTTGTCAGGAGTTGTTCTATTCCAGCAATTCCAATCTGATGTAAAACAGGTGCACACAGCCAATGGTTTCAGTTTACCCTTTTCATTTCTTCAGGTTGTCCTGCTCGATTTGATGCATAACTCTTGTCAAGACAATAGTAAAGGCATGGATTCAATTTCAAATTTGAATGGAGCAGGAGGCGAAGAAATGGATCCAGTGAACAACCAATCCATTGATGAAATTATGACCCTACGTGGTGTTATATCTACCATCCTTGATTGATGTAAAAACTGTATCGCTTCCTTTTTTCCCTTTTACCGATAAATATAAAGCAATTTACATTTGAAGATATGAAGGTTATGAGTCAGTAAAATATTTTACTACTGACAGGCAATTGTAATTGTGTTTGTTTTGAAGCTTGTCAAATTCCCATGACTAAGTCACATATCTAAATGGTGAAATATGATGTAACTGTCAAAGTTCAGTTCCTCTCATGTCAGGTCATTGAACGGCCTTGTGATATGAAAGTCCATGCCCAAAACATCCCATTAAAGCATCTGGTTTTAAGGTCATTCCTATATCCATACGAGAGTACCCAGGTAAATCAACTCTTGCAAATTTTACAAATTGATTTGCCTTTCCTAGATGGACGAGTTTGCGTGGAGGCATTTCTGCACAAATTTGTTTTCTGGATGATTTTAACACTGTGACCATGGTATTGATGGAAACTGACATAGTTCAGGAAAGTCATGGCTTCACTATGTACACTATATCAGATATGAATATTAGATTGTGAAGTATTTCACACACATTATGCGCGAAGAACAACGGTTCTTCCTGTACATTTCTCTCACAGAGTTTCAAGCCAATATATTATTAGATGGAGAAAACCATCCATGAATTGATGTGATATCTGACGGTCGTAATTCATGAATTACGACCGTCAGATATCACATCAATTCATGGATGGTTTTCTCCATCTAATATATTATGTATTTGTTAGAAAACATTAAGTAAAACCTCGGAAAACAGTGCCGTAAAGTACCATACGGACAGTTTATAGTTTCATCATTCCATCGCCCCATCCATCGACAACGAAACGTCGACCTCACTGCCATTCACATTTGTTCATGTTGTTTACAAATTACGATGCAACAGACGATGAGACAGTGACCTTGGGCTTGGGCGCATGTATCATATTACATTTACAAAGCCTTCACGGGACAATAAAGAATAATTGACACAGAAAATTAACTACGGTGTAGGGTCATACAGCATTCGACTAATATTCTCACAGAGTGGGTGCCACCAACTTCACAAATACAAAATCAATCTACCCATGTGTTTGGAATATCGTCTCTCACGGTACGATACGGCAACATTTACGGAACAACACTTCCGAGCTTGCGCAGACGAAATCAGGTCAATGCCGAAGGACATTCTGAACACTTTACCTACAATTGAACAGGCAAACAAGACTCGGACATCGACCGTCACTATTTTCGGCAACTGGGCCTAAAGCCACCACATCGGGATTACTTTGATTGTAGATTGAATTTCAACCGTATCGATTGTTTTCTTCAATTTAAATGCTTCAAAGAACGCATACTATATTATATTGCTAGCATTTCTTGACGTCGAAGAGCTAATTAGTGAAAGTAGAATTTTGTGGAGGTACGGTTAGCTAAGATTCATAGCGTCTCCCTTGCCGACGACAAATACATTTCCCTGGTGGTAATTCGAACATCTCCATGGCGCACTTATTATTACCTTTGCGCCCTATTGGACCTTCATTATTGAGAAAAAGGGCCGCCGTAAGTAAAAATACCATAATCGATGTTGTGATCATCATCCCCTGTATACACGGGGTCTATTATGACGGAAATGCCCATCTTCTTGACCCTCGATTTCAGGTGATTTTGAGGCTCCATAGGGATAATTTTAACGCCTGTAATTAATTTTTGACCGAGGAATTTTTATTCATGGCGGCCCATTTTCTCAAGTTAATGAAGGTCCAATAGGGCGCAAAGGTAATAATAAGTGCACCATGGAGATGTTGGAGTTACCACCAGGGAAATTTATGTATTTGTCATCGGCATAGCGGTGAGGGAAGGGAGACGCTATATTAGCTAAGGTACGGTAGGCCTAATAATCTCATGACATCATTTTTTGAGATTTATTGCTCCGCAAAATGGCGACTATATTTGTCAAAGAGTTAAGATCTTGAAGGTACTGAACACCCCCCGAGTTAGGACCACGGCTAGGCAAGGGCGTAGACAAGTTGTGAACGGTTTGGGGGGGCTTAGGGGGAGAGTCTGAGAGGGGGGTATCCCCCCTCGCAGCGTAGATTTTTTTTTTGAAAATTGATGGTAAATTGGCGCTCACTGGGAGCATTTGAGCGGTAAAAGATTGTAAAAGTTGAACTTTTTTTTTTTGCGAAAATATCCTATAACAGTCGTCCTATTGTCAGGCCTGTGTCAAGCCTGTGGCAGGCCGTGTCAGGCCGGCTTATATATACGGATTACTTGCTTTATATACGAAATTAAAACTATTTGTGGATCTTACTATAACATTTATACATTTCTGCTTTTATCTGGTATATTTTTAGGCATGTATCGGCAATTACAAGTCCCGGAATCATCGATTTACTCTTCTACGCTCGAAATCTTGGTTCGTCCAATATGGCGGCCGACCAGATGATTGACAGGCCGTGGCAGGCCGGTTTATTCAATGTGGTTTCTTACGTGTTTATTTTTATTATTATGTATGCGTTTGCCATTTATTGCTACTTCTTTCCTATTGGATAATAAAACTGTTCTGAACTCTGTAAATTATATTAAATTGGTTTATCTCAATAATAATAGTCAATAATCAAATTACTATCATTTTTTGTCACATTTTTATAAGACCGGATGATTGACAGGCCGTGGCAGGCCGGTTTATTCAATGTGGTTTCTTACGTGTTTATTTTTATTATTATGTATGCGTTTGCCATTTATTGCTACTTTTTTCCTATTGGATAATAAAACTGTTCTGAACATTTTTATGAGACCGGATGATTGACAGGCCGTGGCAGGCCGGTTTATTCAATGTGGTTTCTTACGTGTTTTTTTTTTATTACGTATGTGTTTGTCAATCATTGTTACTTATTGCTATTTGATAATAAAACAATTTATTTCAAAATATGTAAGTGTACTCAATGGCCATGATCAAGTTGTGTATATGTAAACAATCGGTACAAGCCAAACGAAAAATGGTCACGAAAAGTAAAGTTTCCACTTCAAGGGAAGCGATTTTTTGTTAAGACAATAACTAATCGACACCTGTGGAGAAGCCGCTCAAAAGTTTCCTCTTCAAGGAAAGCGATTTGATGCTAAGACCGTAACTAACCCATACCTGTGGTGAAGCCCTGCTCAAAAGAAAAGTACAGCTTGATGGTCATTTCTGTTACTTTTCTATAAAACCCCAATGAACTCACCGTCATTATCCAATGTTGTATGCATTCTGCTACATCATAACTTCTCTACACGTCTTTATTGTACAAAAAATAATCATGGTTTCATCGACAAACAATTTATTACTATTCATTATTATTATTATTATTATTATTATTCACTAGTATTATTATTATTATTATTATTATTCACTATTATTATTATTATTGAAATAAAACAATTCAATACAATTTATCTTTGCGAAAGGCTTTCACTTGGTTGAATAATAAAATGAAATCCCGCTCCGTATCTGGAAGTCTGGTTTTACATATACCCCTCTTGGGCTGGTCGGTCGCCATATTGGACGAACCAAGATTTCGAGCGTAGAAGAGTAAATCGATGATTCCGGGACTTGTAATTGCCGATACATGCCTAAAAATATACCAGATAAAAGCAGAAATGTATAAATGTTATAGTAATATCCACAAATAGTTTTAATTTCGTATATAAAGCAAGTAATCCGTATATATAAGCCGGCCTGACACGGCCTGACACGGCCTGCCAATCGGCCTGCCACAGGCTTGACACAGGCCTGACAATAGGACGACCCAAGTTGAAATGATCATTCAATCCAGAGTTTGCACTATATAATTCAAGTTATTTCTTAGACAATACTATTTTGCCTAGATAGCAGGGGCGGTGCATTGATGCGTGGTTCACCGCATGAGTTTTTGTGTTCGTTCTGAAGTTGCCAAACTTATCAAAAATGTAAGCTTGGTGGTCCTTTCTCGGAATAGTAGCGAAAATTATCCATATTCATCATATTTACACCAGTTAAATAGTGACTTTGTGTCTGGGTTAGATGTTTTACCTGTATTTCTAGGGTTTCTCTGTGAAAATTATTCGAGAGTTACTTGCCGAAGGGCGGTGGTTCTCTCCGGGTTCTCCGGCTCCCTCCACCAAACTGACTGTCACCATATGAGTGAAACAAACTTGAGTGTGACATTAAGCCAAATCCCCCTCCCTCTCGTATGTGAATAAATAAACACTGAACAAATGACTGGGATCTCAATCAAAAAAAAAGTTTATGGTGAAAAAGTTCTGAAAAAATCTTTTCAGCCAACGTGTTGACCTTTTTCGTTCAAATTGGCGATATGTGATTGAATTGGAGCACATTATTCGTTTCTCGGAGAAAATCACACAGGGTCCGATATCGCCAAACTTTTGCGTTGTTCTCTGACCGATTGCAATTAGTCTAGCCCTTCTGGTAAGCATTGCTAATTTTACTTCCCCTGTAATATGCAACAATTGATAAAGATATGTGATAAGCTAAACATTTACTTCTCTGCTATGTTTGCTTTCTGTTTCATTCTTTCTTTCTTTCCTTTTTTCTCTTTTCTTCTTTTTTTTCTGTTCTTTTTGTTTTGTTTTTTTTGCCGGACGTCAATATTTGGCCCCCCCTTGTCTACGCCCTTGCTAGGGAAACTAACATATCTGTTTTAATTTTCCCAAAGATAATTTCTCGATGGAAATTCGCCATTGGTCAATGATCTCCGGGGAAATATTTTTTATTATTTTTTTTTTGCGAGCATTTATTGATTCATTGTCACGTTACATCTGTACAAATTGGAGTGATCGCCCATGCAATCACTCTATTATTAAAGTAGCTAAATCCATCTTGGATTTACCACGGTGTGCTTGTAACACTGGTTGCCTGGCAGAATTGAGGCTTTTCCCACTGACTTATGACATTATGCTGGACATGTTCAATTACTACATACGTCTTGAAACCTCTCCCACCCAGAAGTTCAGTTGATAATGGGGATTCACAAGGCCTTTTTGGAAGACCAAAATCTTTCAGTGAAGTGCCCGAAACTTTCCTTCTCTGCACACATCTTGCATGCCACTAAAACGCTCGATCCTCATGCAAGCTCCATAATAAGCATTCCCATTATTAAGACACGGCTTCGAAGTCAATTTCTTGATATCTTTACTTCGGTGGTGGGTACTGAGGTCACTAATGATGATGAACCTGGCCACAAACTTCGAACTTATGGTCTCTTCAAGGAGGAAATTTCTCCATCTGAATACCTAACTACTGTTAAGAATAGGAAACATAAACAAGCCCAGTCGTCCTTGAGGCTTAGTTGTCATCAACTTGAAATTGAAAGGGCACGTTATAGAAAGGTAAACGGGAAGCGAATTCCTTGTAGTCAGCGTATCTGTCCTTTCTGTCCTCAATCTGTCGAAGATGAGAAACACTTTTTGACCACCTGTCCTATTTACAACACCCAACGTATAATATTGTCGACGTCCATTAAATCAGTATCTGATGGTCTGTTTGATATTGACCGTTTGAAACAGGCGGATCTTTTTCGCATATTGTTTGACCCTCCTGCAGATTTGGCCCCTGTTATTTGCAAACATATTTTTGTATGCATGGAAGAACGTAAACGGCGATATTCTGGGGTTGGCCTAGCCCTTTCATTGGATCCTACTCCCTAGTCAGATCAGATGTGGTCCAACTAGTAATTAATCTCTCTAAACTTTACCATTGTCTGTCAGTGGTGTGGTCTGCAGTTCCACTGCCGTAAAGGGGTAGTGTGGCCTTATATTACATTGTATCTTATATACTACTGTTCTGTGTTTGTTCAACATTTATCGTTTTGTACAGAGAGAGAGAGAAATTGAAAAGGAAGATATAGAAACAATAATAACAAATATATAATATAGCCAGGCTGAGGATAGGACATAATTTATGCTATACTATGGAACCTCTCATTGATGAGCAACATCCGACTTACAAACTAAGACATGATACATATAGATTCCTGACGCACTTGTGGCCCAAAATGAGGGCGGGAGTAGCATGTATAAACTACTTCACAATTACAGTGATGTGATAAAAGATGCTTAATTGTGTTGATATATTTCGGTGCATAAATAAAGTATTTTGCTTGGAAGAAAACGTAATTTAGCAGATTAGTCCTTTTGTTGTCAAGTTCCCTGCATAATATTGTCTCTCAAGAGAGAGCAATATTTGGAACCATGAGCGGACAGTAGTAGGGTCAACCCGAATAGAGCCTTATTGACCTTTTTGCACTTAAACTTGAGAAGGTGCTGGAAAGTTGGAAAGTGACCTCTGCCCGAGTTTGGCCGCCATCTTGAATTTGGCAAAAAACTTTACCAATTTGGCAGCGGCTTATTCTCTTGAACTCTGAGAGATACAAGGTCACGAGACCGTAAGTGGGAATTTATTCCTCCGCGGTGATGCGGTGATGCGGTCTGCCTCCGCGGAGAAAAAGTAGTCCCCAGACTTCAAATACGCTGCATGGTCCGATTGGGTCGTATGAGGTATCAATGTGAAGCATTCGTGAAGGCGCATCTGATGGACTGGGGTTGAAATATCGTCATTCTGCGCATGCGCGGCAGACAAAGGATATGGAATAGACGTTTTGGGGTCTAGGTGGGCCACTAGTGGTCCTATGGAGTCGTATGAGGTATCAATGTGAAGCATTCGTGAAGGAGCATCCGACGGGGTGGGTGTGGGGTTGAAATATCGTCATTCTGTGCATGCGCAGTAGACAAAGGGTATGGAAATAGACGTTTTGGGATCTAGGGGAGCCCCTAATGGGCCGATGGAGTCGTTTGAGGTATCAATGTGAAGCATATGTGAGGGGGCATCCGCCATGACTAGTGTCTCGGCCGTTGTCAACATTCTGCGCATGCGCAAACAGGGAATTGTGGGAAAAGGGTATGGAAATAGACGTTTTGGGGTCTTGGTGGGTCACTATTGGTCCTATGGAGTCGTATGAGGTATCAATGTAAAGCAGTCATGAGGGAGCATCCGCCTGGACTAGTGTGTCGTCCGTGTTCAATATTCTGCGCATGCACAGACAAGGAATTGTGGGAAAAGGGCATTGGAAGGAACGTTTTGGGATCGACATGGGCAACTCGTGGTCTGATGGGGTCGAGTGAGGTATCGTTGTGAAGCAGTCGTGAAGGAGCATCCGACTGGATGGATGTGACGTAAAACTGACGTCATTCTACGTATGCGCAGTAGACCAAGGCTATGGAAATAGACATTTTAGGGCCGACATGGGCCACTATTGGTCCGATGGAGTCGTATGAGGTCTTATTTACAACGACTTTATTACGAATATTATGGATTAAGAATACTGAACAGCGATACGGATTTGATATTTTTGGAACATCATGATGTCTTGCCGGCATCATTGAAAACTGTTGACCGCTTCTCTCTTGCAGGAAACAAGCCTATGTTTATGTATACTATGATTGTCTTTTTGAATTTGATGCTAATACTGTTATATGGAATATGGAATAGGTGTTTGGATTATGGACGCGGATATTCTCTAATGGACGACGGCTGAATTACGAATGACAGATTAGATGCTTGTAATTTGAAGCTCTCGTGAAGGAGCATCCGACTGGACTAATGTATCGTCCGTGTTCAATATTCTGCGCATGCGCAGTCTGACCGTAGTATAGAAAGCAGGCATTTTGGGGATGCGTGGGGGTGTGTTTGGGGTACTAAACCCCATATGGGTCCATGTTTGTGGTTTGGTGGTGTGGGTTCTGCGCAAGTGTGTGGCGTCAATTCTGGTTTCACTAAAACTACCTCCGAACACAGAAGAGTTCCAATTTTTCCTTAGACCTTATGCTTGTACTTTCAACATCCGGGTTTCCCACCGCATGTATGGAATGCATGTACTGTAAAATATGCCACCTCTTCAACATCCGGGACCACTTCAACATCCGGGACCTTTTCAACATCCGGGTACTCTTCAACATCCGGGGTTTCCTCCCGGCCCGGCCGCACGCCTGCGCGGGTTTTCCCCAGCTGCACGCCTGCGCGGGACGCGGTGATGCGCGGGAAATACTTCCGCGGTTTAGTAGTCCCGACACTTCAAATACGCAGAGGGGCTAATCAAATGTGTAATACGCAATGTTGTTGTTGTTGCTCTCTTTTTGGACTAACCAATCAGAATAGTACTTATCACGGACTACACCCCGTAGAGCTACGTATAGGCGCGCATATGTGGCAGGGTCTATTAAACACCCCCATTCCTATTGTTGCAGAGCCATGACGGAGACCTATCCCTATGCGACTCGCATTTTACACCATGCGAACGTGGTTAATTCACTTCGGGTTACCGAGCAGTGGTTCGATCCATGTTAGCAGATGGCAACGACAACGAGGGGCGACGCCAGATCCTGAAAGATTTCACAGAAGCGGTCCTCGACAGAGTGGACTCGATGGAGGGGTGTGCTATCACTCACAACTACTGGACTATGACAGCCATCCTTGATGCCCGGGCTATGGACCACGAGCGCTCACGCCGGAACCAGCGACGGCTCGTTGGCCTCGTCATGGTTTTACCCCTATTGACCCTGACGCTGTGGCAATGACAACGACAGAAAAAGAACAGCTCTTTAGAGTCTCCACACATGCGCTTATGTGCAACGGATATATACGAGGGTCAGTCACAGTGTGCGTCATTCACCGTTCATCATTGGGTCAACCATGTCACCGAGGGACCTGACCATAAATAGGAGAGACAGTAAAAATATGTGTCATTCACCGTTCGTCATTGGGTCAACCATGTCACCAGTCCTACGAGCCATCCTTCCTCTTACACCCCAGGTGGGGTTACACGTCTATGAAGATAAAGTCACCATCGTTGAAGACCGTGGTCGCGGGCTGAGACCGTATCGAATAGGGTTACGCTACACCGTGACGGCTGGACCAAATTTAAACGGGTGTTGAGCGGTGAGCTCGACGGAAACCTCATCCACATAGACAATGCCATCTACGTACACCGTGGACCCTTCTTCCCACGCCTGTTCCGTTACCAGGACCCTACGCGAGGCTTCACCCTAAACCCCGATCTGTGGACAGCCTTCGGGTCATTGAAAACTGTTGACCGCTTCTCTCTTGCAGGAAACAAACCTATGTTTATGTATACTATGATTGTCTTTTTGAATTTGGTGCTAATACTGTTATATGGAATATGGAATAGGTCTTTGGATTATGGACGCGGATATTCTCTAATGGACGACGGCTGGATTATGAATGACGGACTAGACGCTTGTAATTCGAGAAAGTGGTGCCTATTGTGGGCCAGCTGTTTACACCGGACGAGCGGTCAGCTGATCAGTTGGGATGGGCTCGTGCCCTGAGTGAAACGGCAGCAGAACCCAATGAACAAATTTCTAGCGATGAACCAAACGACGATGCCATTGATTATCCAGCTAGACTCAGTCAGCCCAGTAACAATTGCATCCATACAACGCAGGCCGGTACGGCATCGGAACCCAAATGAAAGCATCCAGAAAGGAACTGTGACCCCAGCGCCAGATATTCACAGATAATTGAGGGTGTACGTTTCATGTTGCAAACCCATAATGCACCATGTTCTGACGTCATAAACTTTTCATCCCTATAAATACGAGAGACAGTCAAATCTTGTACCATTCACGTACTGACGATGACGGAGCATATAATACGGGCGTTTCTCGCTTGACACCCGAGGTCTTCCTGCACGTCTATGCGGATACGGTCTATATCATGGAGGAGGTGAGAGACATCTGTGATGCGGACCCTACACAACCGTGCCCGGCTCACATTCGTCTGTCCCGGGAGGGCTGGATCAAATTCAAAGGGGTGTTGTCTGGTGAACTGGACGGCGACCTCATCCACTTGTGTCACGATGTGTACGTCCGACGCGGCCCCTTCTTTGCTCAATTGGCTCGAATAGATGGGGGTACAGTGCATTTTACCCTTCACCCAGTTCTATGGTCTGCATTGGAAGATGCCTTGGCAGATGTGGATCAAGTGCTTACGAAGGAAGAGTGGTCATCAGACGAGTTGGACTGGGCATTTACCATGGACAATGTTAATCCCAATGAACAAATGATCAAACATAGCGGAGCGAGACGACGATGCCATTGATTATCCGGCTAGACTCAGTCAACTTAGGATATATACAACGGTGGTAGAACCCGAACATCAGACCTTGTTATAAATAAACCACACTCCCCGGGTCCATTATCATTTTTTCACCATGAAGCGCTGGGAGAAGGTGTTGGATAACTTATACTACAGTCCTGACAGTCCGGCGGCCTATAGTGCATTGTCGGCTCTCTATCGAGCGACCAAACCCCAGGGGATACAACGTGCCCAAGTCCGAGATTGGTTAAAAAAACAAGACACCTATACCTTACATCGAGCTGCCCGCCGCCATTTTCTACGGAACCGGGTCATCGTGGAAGGACTAGATGCCCAATGGCAAGCGGATTTGGTCGATATGAGCGCCTTTGCCAAACATAAGGATGGGAATCGGTATATCTTGACGTGCATCGATATCCTGTCAAAATATGCGTGGGTGGTACCCATTCTGACGAAAACGGGGGCGAATCTCAAGGACATCTTCAAGACCGGGCGCAAACCCTTGTATTTGCCAACCGACGAAGGAACGGAATTCCTCAACAGATCGTTCCAAGCCTTTCTCAAGAAACAGAAGGTCTTCTTCTTTCACACCTAGAACGAGACCAAGGCTTCTGTTGTGGAAAGGTTCAACAGGACATTCAAAGGCCGCATGTATAAATATTTCATCTATAAGAATACAAGGCGGTACATCGATGTTCTCCCGAAACTTGTCAGTGGTTACAATCGAGCCTATCACCGGATTATACAGAGAGCCCCCATTACCGTGACCCAACGCAATGAAGCCCAAGTCTGGCGTGTCTTGTATCCCATACAATCGCAGCGAACGCCGAAGAAGGAGTTCAAGGTCGGAGACCCTGTACGGATCAGTAAAGTCAAGGGCAAGTTCGAGAAAAGTTACTTGCCCAACTGGAACGATTAGCACTTCCTGATGAAACGGCGCCTACCCCGACAGCGGCGTGTCTATGAACTGGAAGATGTTCAAGGGGAACCGTTGCTAGGGACGTTTTACGAGATGGAATTACAGCCCGTGGTAAAAACAAAGCAAGACTACTATACGGTGGAACGCTCAGTTCCTCCAATTCGTTGGTCGCGGCCCACCAGGTGAAACGACTATAAAACCAGACACCACCGCCATCATCCTTCATTCCACGTTCGACCATGAACACAGTGCAATCGTCTCTGAACACAGCGCAAAGCACAAGTGGGCTTTGTAGTGATATTGATAACCCTGCTGAGTGTCTTGTACGGAGGTGTGTTTTACGACGTAGCCTATCTCAGCACTCTACTCATCCCATCACAGACACCAGCCGTGAGTGGCAGTCAACCCAGTCTACAGATAGCACCAGTCAATCCCGTTACCGAAACGAGCCCAGTCATCACCATCACATCACGTGTACAGTCAACACCTACACCGAGTATAGAGTCAATACCTACACCAAGTGCACCCACTACGTCTGAAAATCCACCGGATTTCATCACTCACAGTGAACGCCCATCGACAACGGTACCAAAGCTCGACGCACCGACGACCCCAGTTCACTCGTACCAAATTTGCAAGAGTGGGTTACCACGACAGCGGATATACCTCCAATCATGGACCCTCGGGTTCCGGCAAAACACACTTCGTCAGGAAGCTCCTCGAACACGCCGACAGCACCATTACTCCACCCATTGCCCGAGTCGTGTGGTGCTACGGAGAATGGCAGGCGGCGTATGCAGCAATGCCCCACATCACGTTCGTGGAAGGGCTACCCAACCTGGCCGATTTGGAACCGGACACTTTGGTGGTTCTGATTGATCTTATGGCGGAGACGGATGCGCGGGTCACCCAACTCTTTACCAAAGGCGGCCATCATCGACGTCTCAGCATCATCTACATTGTGCAGAATCTGTTCAATAAAAACAAAGAACATCGGAATATCAGCTTAAATGCCCACTACCTGGTGGTCTTCAAAAACCCGAGAGATACCACTCAAGTGCTGCACCTGGCCAGACAGATGTACCCTGGACGCACTGCGTTTGCGTTGGAAGCCTTTAAAGATGCGACAACTCCTCAGCACGGGTATATGCTCTTCGACCTGAAGCAAGCCACCACCGACTACCTTCGACTACGGACCGGTATCTTTCCCGGAGAGATCCACCACGTGTACATGCAAAAATAATGTAAACACACCCACAGTGGGTCCCCCCAGCTGGGGTGTGTGTTTCATGTTGGGGATAATAAAAGAATTAATACAACATCATGGTTGACTTTTATCTCTGTTCAATATTCACGAGGTAGGTAGATAAAAAGGGCCGGGTTGTGGGTTCTAGCATTCGTTGTACATGTCTTCTCGAGTACGGAAGCACGCTCCGACGCTCCGTGTATTGAAGACGGCCCCAACCGAGTTGGTCCGAACCATTGTACGTGGCGCAGATCCTGCTCTTGTGTGCTGTCTGTGTGAGATTGGACTCAATATCTTAAAAGGCAACGTACCACTGGCTCCGGCTCAGAAGGCAAAGTTGGCCAAGCATAAGACAGGTCTGCGAACCTTAGTCCAGAAGCGAGTCTCTCAAACACAAAAGAAAAAGGTGTTACAGAAAGGCGGCTTTCTCGGGAGTAGTATATAGCCGTGATTTAAGGTCAGTGGCTCGTCACTGGGACGGTCATGGGGCGGTGAACGCAGGAGTGTTGTGCGCAGGTATGACGTCACTTCCGATCTGCGTGAATCGGGTGTCACCTTGGGACATGTATTCCTCCGTGGTGATGCGGTCTGGCGGTGATGCGGTCTGCCTCGGCGGACCGAAAGTAGTCCCAAGTACGTGGGTTTTCGTGAGAATGTTCGGCAATCTGTAGGGACCGCTAGTGGACCGATTCGGTCGAGTGAGGTATCAATATGAAGCAAACGTGAGGGAGTATCCAACGGGCTGGGTGTGACATGGAACTGACGTCATTCTGCGCATGCGCAGTAGAGAAAGTATATGGAAATAGACGTTTTGGGGTCTAGGTGGGCCACTATTGGGCCGATTGGGTCGAGTGAGGTATCAATGTGAAGCATACGTAACGGAGCATCCACCTGGACTAGTGTATCGTTCGTTGTCAACATTCTGCGCATGCACAGACAGGGAATTGTGGGAAAAGGGTACGGAAATAGACGTTTTGGGGTCTAGGTGGGCCAATAGTGGGCCGATTGGATCGAGTGAGGTATCAGTGTGAAGCATTCGTGCGGAAGCATCCACCTGGGCTAGTGTGTCGTTCGTTGTCATCATTTTGCGCATGCGCAGACAGGGAATTGTGGGAAAAGGGTATGAAAATAGACGTTTTGGGGTCTAGGTGAGCCCCTAATGATCCTATGGTGTCGTATGAAGTCTTATTTTGAAGCTTTCGTGAGGGATCATCCGCCTGGACTAGTGTGTCGTTCGTTGTCATCATTCTGTGCATGCGCAGACAGGGAAAGGGTATGGAAATAGACGTTTTGGGGTCGAAGTGGGCCACTAATGGCCCGAGTCGAGTGAGGTATCAATGTGAAGCATATGTGAGGGAACATACCCCTGGACTAGTGTGTCGTTCGTGTTCAACATTCTGCTGCGCAGGTCACGTGGTTTGGTGGGTCTGCGCAAGTGTGTGACGTCACTTCCGGTTTTCAGAACGACCTCCGAACACAGAAGAGTTCTAATGTTTCCTTAGACCTTAGACGTATGGAATGCATGTTCTAGAACATCCGGGACCCCTTCAACATCCGGGACCTTTTCACCATCCGGGACCTCTTAAACATCCGGGTTTTCCCCGGCCCGGCCCGGCCGCAGCGCGCGCGGGTTATCCGGGCGAGCGCGCGCGCGCACGTGGGTTATCCGGGCACACGCCTGTGCGGCATCACCGGAAGTGCGCGGGTGAATTTCGGGTCAAAAGGTCAAAGGTCATATCCAGGTCAAAAGGTCTCCCTTCCGGCTAGGATCGGCCTCTCCGGGCCAATAGATAGCCTTGATCCGCCCTCCCAAACCACCCACGGAATGCACAGGGTCCCCCACAAGATCGCCCGCAGTATACCCATGCTAAATGGCCAGTGGGGTACCCTCAGTTTTTCCCAGAACCGTATTGACACGAAAAAATACATGAAACCATGGAACCTATAGTAATAAACTTAATCTATAGGTGTTGGACGAGTCTCCACTCGCCATCTTCCTGGTCTTTACCCGCACCTCGAACCTCACTTCACTCCACCTGTGGCTCTTGTAACTTGTAACTCCTCGTCAAAAATTTTGTGCTGGAATGCCCGCTTTCAACCTACACCAAAACATGTACTTGGTCTGTGGGCTGATTTCATTGGCTCTCTATTTTACTGCAGTGCACTTGCATTGTTTTCTGGACATTGATTGGTTACATTTGGCCCCATCCTAGGCCACTGATTGGCTACTTTCTCAACGGTGTTCAAAGCCAGTTTGACCGAATCCCCACATGTCTGGTATAGCCTTCATGCATTATGCTCATATAGAAAACACACAAGACAGGGTTTTTTTTGTGAGATCTCATTTTGTTTTTTATTCAACAATAAATAACAACAACAACGTGAGAACAACCACGTGAAAACTGAAGCCCAGGACAGGGGGCATATACATTGAAATCGATAGAACTTAAGCCCAGAACAGGGGGCTTGTACATTGAAATCGATAGAAATTAAGCCCAGAACAGGGGGCTTTTCGTGAAAGAACTTAAGTCCAGAACGGGGCTTGTACATTGAAATGATCGGCGGCCCAGTCATATACGAGTACATCGCGGTCCTCGGCCTTGGTGTACTCGTCAAACATCTGTACGATGGTAGATAAGGTTCTTCCCCGGCATCGATGGCACAGGTAAAACAAGCAATATTGTCCGCACACGCTACTGGTCAGGCTTTGCAACGTTTGACTGTTCCAACACCACGTATCTGTGCCTTGATCCATGAAGTCTGTTAAATCGGGATGGAGGGGTGGCAGGCCGTACGGGTCAAAGTATTCGCCCTGCTGTTCTGTCAAGTACACGCCTACCCAATGTTCACCGGGCCGAACCATCGGATCCGTCTTGAGAACGTCAGCAGCAGGATACACACGGTCTAATGGAAACACATCTCGGGCGAACACCCCTTGAAAGACCATACGTGTCCCTGGGTCATTCTCCAGCACGGTGGTTATCTGGTCTGTATCCATGTTAGGGGACAAAGTCACACAGGACGTTGCGCGCCTTGTCCACTTGAATGATGTTGTCAAACTCGGCGTAGCAGATCACATTGACGATGCTCCGGAGGGCTCGTGCAAAGTGGATTTCCAACCGTAAATTGCCTTGCGTGGCCAGGGCCAGCTGATGGTCGTTCTCTAAGGTAGGGGTCAGATCGAAACAGAACAACGTGTATCCGTTCGCGTAGTCCTCCCGACTGATCATATTCCCTTCGTCCTGGTTGATTTGACCGGTGGCTGTAAACAGGCTCTGATAGGCTCGAATGAAATTCGCGCGCCCAAAGTTCGGTGTTAAGGCCGTGGCTGGGACCTGTTGTCCATCCACATGCAGGGCCACAAAATTGATGCCGAAATGTTTAAAGTCAAACGGGTTCTCTGGGTAGGCTCCGCTGAAACTGGTATTTTCCACACAGGCCAGGATCAGTCCCTTGGGTAGTTCCCACAGGAACAGGTTTTCTTTGTTGGTGCTCATATTTCCAGCAGACACAGAGAAGACTTTGGTTTGCACACGTCGGATAGGGTACTGGGCTGGTTTTGTTTCCAAGGCTTGCATGTGTCCCAATTGAACGGCTGGATTCGGTTTCACTTTTCGGACATATAGGACTGCGTCTTGGATGACAATCTTATAGTCCGCTGCATGCCCCTCTACGTTAGTGGCCATCAAGGCGAAGGTCGGAGGCGCCCGTATCAGTCGGATTTTGATGGGGATCTTGTTCAAGAGGTACCGGTCTTGCATGAAAATATCTGCGTGCATTCGACCCATGACATCCACCGAGACGCCGTTCGCGGTGAAAGCATTCCGTTTGGTATATCCCGCATTGTCGTTCTCTGCGCCCATGTGCTCGGCTGTGTCCTGGTAGAATAAAGCGGCTGTCAGCTGAGATTTTTTAGCCTCTCGTCCATACGACAACAGCGTCTCGATGTAGGCTCGATACGTGTTGGTCGAGTCACTGATGAGTTTGTTGCTGAAAAAAATATCCACCTGTTGAAACATAGAGTGCAGCCAGAGATTCGTCGGGCCCACCGTTGCTTGGTCGACGATTCTGGAGCCATCCCCATTGAGGATCTTGGCTTTCACATACAAGTATGTATGGGCTAAATCCACATAGGCCGTATCCGCATTACTGATGGTGAACTCGATGGGCCCTGTTTCGTTGATGCTGGAGAGCGGGAGATGCTCCACCCATAATCCTTGTTCGGCACTGGTCTGTGTGGGCGCAACGGTCCACAAATCAAATTCACTGTTGGTGGAGGGGCATGACTCAGCGTGGATTAAGGACATGTCTTAAGAAAAGATATCCTGGGTCTTCGATGTGCGCCGTCGCTGGGTCGGTCGTCGACTGATGCGTGGTCTCGGTGGTGCAGGTCTTTTATTCCCTACGGTGCGTTGTGCTTTGGCGACCAAGACGCCTCCTGCTTCTTTGGCCCGCCGTTTCAAGGCTTGTTTGGGTGCTGTACCCCCCAAGACATCACCGGCGACTTGCAGTGTCCGGACCGCTTGTTTACCGATTGCTTTCACCCCACGCGTCACCAAGGACAGGAACGTTTTGACGATGCTCCCGAGTATGTTCCCCGGCCCATGTCCTCGTTGCATGCGTGCACCACTAAGGACCGGAAGGCCGCCTCCGGCCTGATGGGCATAATAGTCCATATAGCTGCGTGCATCGCACTCGTAAGGCACCTTCATTATACAAAGTGGGGAGAACGTGCTTGTCGAAAATGAAGTGTCAGCACCACTTTTCCTCGTTCGAATGCCGCCGGTCGTCCCGTGTCATCTCTTATATCCACCGTGATAGTGTTGATGTCGGTTTGTCGTACGGGTAGGTAGAGCATGTGGGTGACTTGATCTCCATACGTCTTTTTAATGGGGACCACCCGTAACAGAGCTGTGTTGATATCGCCCACGATGTGGTTGAGTCCGTACATACCCGACTTCATATCCATCGGGATCTGGCCATGGTCCTCGGATGGACCCGTGTAGGTCGGGTGAGCGAGACTCAGCATTTGCTGTAGAATATGACTCAGTACGACACTCACGTTGGCGGTGAGGATAATCTGTGCCTTGTCGTTGTGTGTGTTGTAATCGGAGTCCACGTGATTCTTGAAGAGAAAGGTTTTGATGGGTTTTGAAGTATTCGTGACCTCCCGTAGAGCCTTGTAATGCAACAATCTTGTCAACCCCTGTATGAAGTCCTTGGGAGTATCGTACTGGCCTTCGGGGAGGGTGAGTCGGGTGTCTTTTCCTTCGTAGGTCACCTCGTACCACACTTCATTGGCTCGCACATTGTACCACGAGTAAGGGTATTGGATATCCACGAGGCCACATTCCCATCGTCCAGGTAAATGCAACGCTTGCGGTAACTGGGTCACGTACTTGGCCAAGGTGTTGTCAGGAAACACATCCAGCGAACTGTTACTGGGCAGGCGACTGAGCTGTCCTGGTGCTGCTGTTGGTTTTAATTGGTGATCCAGGCCTTGGGCGGTTGTGTTCGGCGTCGTGTTCGTCGCGGTGACTTGCTACGTGTCACGGCTCTGGAGATGTGGGGTGTCTTGATCAAGGGTGGTTTTTTAAAGGAGTGAAAAGAAGGTGCCCGTCGTTGTGGTGTTTTGGGCGGTGACTCCGGTTCCCACTCGGCTCCCCAGGAAGGTATTGGCCACTCGGCGATTGTTGGGTTCGCTGCATCCAGGCCCAGTGCTGGGGGTTCCCCACCAAATGCTGTGGTACATGCATGTCTTTCAAGCCTTGAGCAAAGACCTCCCATCCTCGAGGATCCGTGTACGACCTGCGTTGACGCATCAGGTCATTCACTAAATCCGTCATGTGGGTACCGGGGACCACCTGATTCTGTACCAGGAGTTCACCTTTATCATTCCAAGTCATGTTAGGATTCTGTTTCATCCGTTGTAATACCAGGCCAGCTTGTTTCTTGAACGATGCAGGTACACTCTTCAGGACTTTGTCTTCGACCCACTGTGGGGCTGTGGGTGGCACCCCTGGTAATGGCGGCTGTTGGAGCGGTGCTGAGGTCGTCGGTGTGTCGCGTGGTGGTGGTGGTGGTGCTGCGGTAGAGAGGGTTTTGTATTGATCCATGAACGTCATGTACCGTTGAAACGTCTCATTGTACCGTTGTACTTTCTCACTGTCGCTTAACCCCGGTCTTTGTAAGATCTGTTGCATCTCTTCATCGAGGGTGTTTATGGTCTTCACCGTAGGTGGAACAGGGTAGGGCGATTGAAGGTTTTGAAGGAACCGTGGTTCGACGAGGACCATTTTTTTCGTGTGGTTCATTGTCGGCCGAAAAGTCCACCCAATACTGGACCCAACACGGAAGCGGCCAACGGTGCTAAGATGGCCCCGAGAAAGCCGCCTTTCTGTAACACCTTTTTCTTTTGTGTTTGAGGGACCCGCTTCTGAACTAGGGTTCGGAGACCTGTCTTATGCTTGGCCAACTTGGTCTTCTGAGCCGGAGTCAGTGGTACGTTGCCTTTTAACAGGTTGTACCCAATCTCGCACAGACAGCGTACAAGGTCAGGGTCCGCACCGCGTACAATGGTTCGGACCAACTCGGGTGGGGCCGTCTTCAATACACGGAGCGTCGGAGCGTGCTTCCGTACTCTTGCAGACATCATGTACAACTAATGCTAGAATCCACAACTCTGCTCTTTTTATCTACCTCAGAGAACAGAGACAAATTCAACCATGATGTGGTATTAATTCTGTTTATTATCTCCATCATCAAGCACACACACCCCAGCTGGGGGAGCCACTGTGGGTGTGTTTATATTATTTTTGCATGTACACGTGGTGGGTCTCCCCGGGAAAGATTCCGATCCGTAGTCGAAGGTGATCGGGGGTGGCTTGCTTGAGGTCGAAGAGCATATACCCGTCTTGAGGGGTTGTCGCATCTTTGAAGGCTTCCAACGCAAACGGTGTGCGGCCGGGATACATCTGTCTCGCCAGGTGCAGCAGTTGAGTGGTATCTTACGGGTTTTTGAAGACCACCAGCAGGGTTAGCAATATCACCACAATGCCCACTTGCGCTTTGCGCGTTTTGGGAGATGCTATGTTCAGAGGCAGCTGCTGTTTGTCCATAGCACCGTGGTCGAACGTGGAATGAAGGATGACGGCGGTGGTATCTGGTTTTATAGTCGTTTCACCTGGTTTTCCGCGACCCAGGAATTGAAGGAACTGGGCCAGCCTTGCCATTTGACGAAATGAAAGTTTGCCACGTCGACGTTCCGTTTTCAAAATCTGCTCCACCGTGTAGTAGTCTTGCTTTGTTTTGACGACAGGCTGTAATTCCGTCTCGTAAAACGTCCCTAGCAACGGTTCCCCTCGAAGCTCTTCCAGTTCATAGACTCGCTGCTGTCGGGGTAGGCGCCGTTTAATCAGGAAGTGCTCATCGCCTCAGTTGGGCAAGTAACTTTTCTCAAATTGACCTTTGACTTTACTGATCCGTACATGGTACCCGACCTTGAACACCTCCTTCGGCGTTCGCTGCGATTGCCTTGGGTACAAGACACGCCGGACTTGGGCTTCATTGCGTTGGGTCACGGTAATGGGGGCTCTCTCTATACTCCGGTGATAGGCTCGATTGTAACCACTCACAAGTTTCGGGAGAACATCGATGTACCGCCTTGTATTCTTATAGGTGAAATATTTATACATGCGACCTTTGAATGTCCTGTTGAACCTTTCCACCACGGAAGCCTTGGTCTCGTTGTACGCCTTCTGGGCTTTCAGTAACTGTTGGAATGGTCTGTTGAGGAATTCCGTGCCTTAGTCGGTTTGCAAATACATGGGTTTGCGCCCGGTCTTGAAGATGTCCTTGAACGCCGCTATGAGATTCGCCCCCATTTTCGTCCGGATGGGTACCACCCACGCATACTTCGACAGGATATCGATGCACGTCAAGATATACCAATTTCCATCGTTGTGTTTGGCAAATCGACCAAATCCGTTTGCCATTGGGCATCTAGTCCTCCCACGATGACCCGGTTCCGTAGAAAATGACGACGGGCAGCTCGATGTAAGGTATAGGTTTTCTTAACCAATCTCGGACTTGGGCACGTTGTATCCCCTGGGGTTTTGCCCGCTCGATAGAGAGCCGTCAATGCACTATAGGCCGCCGGACTGTCGGGACTGTAGCATAAGTTATCCAACACCTTCTCTCAGCTCTTCATGGTGACAAATGATGATGGACCCTGGCTCTATCGTTTATTTATAACGGGTATATCTTGGGCCGGAGTTTCTTTCTGATTTTCTTCTTTGGGTTCCGCCAGCACATTGTCCATGGTAAATGACCACTCCAACTCGTCTGATGGCCGCTTGATAAGCACTTGATCCACATCTTCCACGGCATCTTCCAATGCAGACCATAGAACAGGGTGAAGGGTAAAATGCACTGTACCCCCATCTAGCCGAGCCAATTGAGCAAAGAAGGGGCCGCGTCGGATGTACACATCGTGACACAAGTGAATGAGGTCGCCGTCCAGTTCACCAGACAACACCCGTTTGAATTTGGTCCAGACCTCCCGGGACAGACGAATGTTAGCCGCCCACGGTTGTGTAGGGTCTGCATCACAGATGTCTCCCATCTCCTCCATGATATCGACCTTATCCGCATAGACGTGCAGGAAGACCTCGGGGGTCAAGCTGAGAAACGCCCGTATTATATGCTCCGTCATGGTCAGTACGTGAATGGTACCAGATTCGACTGTCTCTCGTATTTATAGGGAGAAAAAGTTGATGACGTGAGATCAAAGGATCGGGTGGTCATGTCACTGGGCTGACTGAGTCTAGCCGGATAATCAATGGCATCGTCGTCTGCCTCCGCTTCATTGCTAGGTTTGGTAATTTGTTCATTGGGTTCTGTCGCCGCTTCACTCAGGGCACGAGTCCACTCCAACTGAACAGCTGACCGCTCGTCCGGTGTAAACAGCTGGTCCACAATAGGCACCACTTTCTCGAAGGCTGTCCACAGATCGGGGTCTAGGGTGAAGCCTCGCGTAGGGTCTTGGTAACGGCCCAGGCGTGGCAAGAAGGGCCCACGGTGTACGTAGATTGCATTGTCTATGTGAATGCGGTTTCCGTCGAGCTCACCGCTCAACACCCGTTTAAATTTGGTCCAGCCGTCACGGTGTAGCGTAACCGTATTCGATACGGTCTCAGCGCGCGACCAGCAAACATCTCCACGGTCTTCAACGATGGTGACTTTATCTTCATAGACGTGTAACCCCACCCGGGGTGTAAGGGGAAGGATGGCTCGTAGGACTGGTGACATGGTTGACCCAATGACGAACGGTGAATGACACACACTCTGACTGTCTCTCGTATTTATGGTCAGGTCCCTCGGTGACATGGTTGACGCAATGACGATCGGTGAATGACGCACACTGTGACTGACCCTCGTATATATCGGTTGCACATACGCGCATCTGTGGAGGCTCTGAAGAGCCGTTCTTTTTTTTGCTGTTGTCATTGCCACAGCGTCAGGGTCAATAGGACAAAGACCATTACTAGGCCAACGAGTCGTCGCTGGTTCCGGCGTGAGCGCTCGTGGTCCATCGTCCGGGCATCAAGGATGGATGTCATGGTCCAGTAGTGGTGAGTGATAGCACACCTCTCCATCGAGTGCACTCTGTCGAGGACCGCTTCTGTGATCTGGCGTCGCCCCTCGTTGTCGTCGCCATCTGCAAACATGGACCGAACCACTGCCCGGTAATCCGTGAGTGAATTAACCACGGTCGCATGCTGTAAAATGCGAGTCGCATAGGGATGGGTGTCCGTCATGGCTCTGCAACCATAGGAATGGGGGTGTGGGATCCAGAGGGACGTGTTTTATAGACCATGTCACACATGCGCACGTATACGTAGCTCTACGGGTGTAGTCCGTGATACGTACTATTCTGATGGGTTAGTCCAAAAAAGAGAGCAACAACACCAAAGATTACCGGTCAATCCTTTTATTATGCGTGAATCGGGCGTGACCTGGGTAGGAAAGATGATAGGAATGCATGTACTGACCTGTCTGTGGGGTTTCCCCCCAGAATTTCGCTGACGTCCGTGTCTTTCATCCGGGAACTTGACGTCCGCGCCTGCATCCGGGTATGTATGAGGTTCTTGAGGAGGCGACTGCATGTAGTGAGCTGTATGTGGGTTTTTTTTCGCTGACGTCCTTGTCTTTCATCTGGCCAATTGACGTCCGCGCCTAAATCCGGGTACTTCCATGTAGGTGTATAAAAGTGGGATTTTTTATGGCATTGCTGCATTCATTGGCCTGCTTGACCTGACCAGCCTGAGCCTACCTGACCAGTCTGAGCCTATCTGACGAGAGGAGCTACTTGCCTGAGCCTCACCAGTGCAACCTCACCAGCCTGATGTTCACTTGCACAACTTGCCAGAAGCAGTTTACTCGCATAGAAGATTTACGACGGCACGAGGCCTCCATCCACAACGGCGCACGGTATACTTGTATAACCTGCGCCCGGTCATTTAATCGGGAGGATCATTTACTGCGCCACGAACGCTCATTCCACGAGGAGACGACGGAACAATGTAATGAATGTGGTCAACTCTGCAAACGACCCAGTCAGTTAAGACAGCATCAGCGTTTGATTCATACCCCGTTTCTACGGTTTGGGCGACAACTTCCCACTAAAGAGGCACGCAGGAGGGTCAGGCCCAGTGAAGATGAGCCCGTAGAGACGAATGCCACTGGTGATGCGATTACAGAGAGCCCGCCTATTCCCACAGTTCAGAAGAGCCTAGATATCCAGCCAGTCCCTAGCATTACCGTTGCCAGTACGTCTGACGACATCGAACATTTTCTGGAAGATGCAGTGGATGTTCCTAGCTATCTGTTACAGGACGCCCATCCAGTGAGTGACATCTATCGACGCCAATGGCCCATGATACGGCACTGTTTTCACCGTGATCGCCCTATTCCATATATCTACAATTTCCCACTGACCGACCTCACCCCTCTACGTAGCTACGTGGAAGCCATTTTCAATGACCAAGCTACGGTCTTGAATTGAATGTCGCTTTCGGGTACATCTTACGTCTCAAAGAGACGGACCAGTTACGGTATCATTATGCCAGTAATAATAGCCATGTGTTTCACCAGCCGTTCACCATCATTAATCGGGCGTCGCTAGAGACGATGCTGGAGAAACTGGACACCGTGGATCCCTTGAGATGGGCACATCGTCAACGCCCCAACACACAATGGGTCGTAGAGAGGGTCACCAATGTCATGTTCTTCGTCACCAAGCTGACCGACGACCCCCATCGGCTGAATGCGTCACCCTTGCACTGATGCAGATCGTTGACTTGAGCTCAGTAAACACTTGTACCTAATGTGAGGGTGCGTTAAATAATAAAACATGGTGTTTGATATTTCAATTTGGTTTGCTGTGAACACACTAAACATACCCAGGTCGGCTCACCCAGCCTGGGTATGATGTAACATTGGAGATAATAAACTGTAGTAACATGCTGAACTTGTTATTCACGACAACCGCTATCCGCTATACTTGGATGAAATATATACCCCGATCTGATACAGTGCCCTTGCACACTCCCGATACTTCCCTTTAACCCGCGCGCGCGCACTTCCTGATAACCCGCGCGCGCGTGCGGCCGGATAACCCGCGCAAGCGTGCGGTCGGACAGGGCCGGGGAAAACCCGGATGTTGAAGAGGTCCCGGATGCTGAAAACGTCCCGGATGTTGAAGAGGTCTCGGATGTTCTAGAACATGCATTCCATACGTCTAAGGTCTAAGGAAATATTAGAACTCTTCTGTGTTCGGAGGTCATTCTGAAAACCGGAAGTGACGTCACACACTTGCACAGATCCACCAAACCACGTGACCTGCGCAGCAGAATGTTGAACACGAACGACACACTAGTCCAGGTGGATGCTCCCTCACATATGCTTCACACTGATACCTCACTCGACTCCATCGGACCATTAGTGGCCCACTTCGACCCCAAAACGTCTATTTCCATACCCTTTCCCTGTCTGCGCATGCGCAGAATGTTGCCAACGAACGACACACTAGTTCAGGCGGATGATTCCTCACGAAAGTTTCAAAATAATACCTCATACGACACCATAGGATCATTCGGGGCTCACCTAGACCCCAAAACGGCTATTTCCATACCCTTTTCCCACAATTCCCTGTCTGCGCATGCACAGAATGTTGACAACGAACGACACACTAGTCCAGGTGGATGCTCCCGCACGAATGCTTCACATTGATACCTCACTCGATCCAATCGGCCCACTATTGGCCCACCTAGACCCCAAAACGTCTATTTCCGTACCCTTTTCCCACAATTCCCTGTCTGCGCATGCGCAGAATGTTCACAACGAACGATACACTAGTCCAGATGGATGCTCCCTCACGTATGCTTCACATTGATACCTCACTCGACCCAATCGGCCCACTAGTGGCCCACCTAGACCCCAAAGCGTCTATTTCCATATACTTTCTCTACTGCGCATGCGCAGAATGACGTCAGTTCCATGTGACACCCAGCCTGTTGGATACTCCATCACGTATGCTTCATATTGATACCTCACTCGACCCAATCGGTCCACTAGCGCTCCCTACAGATTGCCGAACATTCTCACGAAAACCCACGTATTTGGGACTACTTTCGGTCCGCGGAGGCAGACCGCATCACCGCCAGACCGCATCACCACGGAGGAATACATGTTCCAAGGTGACGCGCGATTCACGCAGACCGGAAGTGACGTCATACCTGCGCACAACACTCCTGCGCCCACCGCCCCATGACCGCCCCATTTATTTTCTGCGCATGCGCAGTGACGAGCCACTGACTTTAAATCACGGCTATATACTACTCTCCATTTTAGCACCGTTGGCTGCTTCCGTGTTGGGTCCAGTATTGGGTGGACTGTTCGGCCGACAATGAACCACACGAAAAAAATGGTCCTCGTCGAACCTCGGCTCCTTCAAAACCTTCAATCATCGTAGCCCGTACCCTCTACGGTGAAGACGATAAACACACTCGATGAAGAGATGCGTCAGGTCTTACAACGACCGGGGTTAAGCGACAGTGAGAAAGTACAACAGTACAATGAAACGCTTCAGCGGTACATGACGTTCATGGTCCAATATAATTACAACACATATAATGGAAGTGGGAAGAGGTGCCGACATACTGACAGAGCCACACGACTTCACAGTATAGTCTTCCGGTTAACCTATTCCAAAGCACATACCAAGAATCTAACGATTCGTGATATGTGTTGTATCTCAGGTACGCTTTTATTGTACCTGTTCATGTGGAAACTTGGATGATATGACCACACGGCCCCTAGCACCGGCATAAGCGGTATTAGATACAAATCTAGAGAGCTATGATGGAAATGCTCTGACAACTCGTATATTGGTATTGGTGAGGTGTTTCGCTGTGATAACTCGTAGACTGGGGATTGGTGACCTGTATCGTCGTCAGCATCTTCACCAGCCAAGTCAACTACATCGCAGAGCTCTCTACGCTGCCTTGACATTCTTGGCTGGTGGCAGAGGAGTACTACTCTGCGCCACCTAGTGGAAGTTTTAACGATGAGCGACTTTTTGCTTCCAGGAGTTGTTCCCCTTCAATTTCAAGTCGACCACACTCGTAAGGCGATTCGCTATCGTTCGACCGTGCAGCGCGTCCCAAAAGCTGATTCAATTGATCAGAACACCGAAAGTGGCCGTGAAAATGCTTCTCCTGTTTTGTTTTTCGGCAGAATTTCCCCGCACATTCAACACAGCTCGTTCTTAGTGGGGGGCGCGATCTTGGCAATCAACTGCTACGTAACGCGCATTCTGATTGGATGCAGCAAGCCGGCTCTGCATCCCACTCAGCGATGAGGATTCACGTTCCAACTTTGCTAGAGAAGTATGCCAAGGCAATGTACAGAGCAACGTGATGTACGTCGACTTGGCTAGAGAAGATGCGTCGTCAGATGAAAATGACGGCATTTAACACAAAAGACTATTCTGTAAGGCCCGATGTCGACCCAGCATCAACTTCCCACAAATGCCAACATATATCAAAGACCAAAATGTCTGTACAGGGGCGGGCCTCGGGGACGAAACGTCCACCAGCAGAATCTCGCCATATACAGGTAAAAATTACAACACATATAATAGAAGTGGGAAGAGGTGCCGACATACTGACAGAGCCACATGACTTCACAGTATAGTCTTCCGGTTAACCTATTCTAAAGCACATACCAAGAATCTAACGATTCGTGATATGTGTTGTATCTCAGGTACGCTTTTATTGCACCTGTTCATGTGGCAATTTGGATGATATGATCACACGGTCCCTAGCACCGGCATAAGCGGTATTAGATACAAATCTAGAAAGCTATGATGGAAATGCTCTGACAACTCGTATATTGGTATTGGTGAGGTGTTTCGCTGAGACAACTCGTAGACTGGGGATTGGTGAGCTGTATCGTCGTCAGATGAAAATGACGGCATTTAACACGTTTTGTGAAGGGACTTGGCTTTGAGAAATTGCTACTTTCAGCTCCATGTAATCACAATACCTTGAATTATAAGAGCAGAATGAGAATATGAGTCTCAGATGAACCCACATGGTCACCATTTTGAATTTAATAATTGTATTCTCAGCTGAAGATTATGCCAACAGAATAAAAATAGGCATGATGTAATAAGCTATGGCGTTATCCTGCTCAATTTAAACAAGTTTGTACCTAGAATGAAAAAAAATATTCTAACAGTAATATGAAAAAAGAATAATTTCCGGATGACTCCTTATGGTCGCCATTTTGAATTTAACTATTATTTTTGATCTGACGACTAAGCAAATGGAATTAAAATGGGCAAAAGGTATCTGGCTAGGCTTTGAGACCCTTCGGTTTTGATAAATTTGCACAATCAACTAAGAACAATGCCTTGATATACACGAGCAACGTGGAAAAGCAGGAGATTCAGATAACATCACACAGCTGCCATATTGAATTTGAACATCGTATTTTGATCTTGGGGCTATGCAAATAGATTCAGAATGGGCGCAATTTATTAGGCTATGCTAAGAGATCCCTCGGTTTTGATAAATTTGCACAATTAGCGAAGAATAGTGCCTCGAAGTAAACGAGCAGCAGGAAGAAATGTGATTTTCAGATGACCCCATATGGCCGCCATTTTGAATTTGACCATCAAATCTTGATCTTTGGGATATGTAAATAGATTCAAAATGGGAAGAGACTGTTGGGCTATGCTTGGAAATCCCACAGATTTGATAAATCTGCATAATGAGCTAAGAATAATGCCTTCAACTATACGAGCTACGGCCAAAAGTGTGATTTTCAGATGGCCCCATATGGCCGCCATTTTGAATTTGACCATCAAATCTTGATTTTTGGCATATGTAAATAGAAGCAAAATGGGAATAACATGTTGGGTTATGCATAGGGATTCCCCGGTTTGTTGAATTTGCGCAGTGAGGTAAGAATAATGCCTTGAGCTACACGAGCAACATGAAAAATGTGATTTTCAGATTACCCCACCTGTCCGCCATTTTGAATTAAAACATCATATTTTAAGCTGAGAATGGCTAAGAATAATGACTATTATATGAATAACCTGAAAAAGGGCGATTTATGGATGAACTCACATGAGCACCATTTTGAATTAACGCATTATGGTTAATCACTAGAATTACAGAAATAGGCTTAAAATTAGCCAAATATAATATTCCAAAGGCACGGGAAGTCTTTGCTCTCGATTTTTAATCATTCTGGTGATACCGTGAATGTTCAAAAGGGCACTAAATTTTCGAACTCTCTATCACCCAGGCCAGAAAGGATTAACTCAAACTACTTCAAACTCGAGAAAGAAACCTTCGGACCAACAAATATATTGATCGGGAAGGTCTATAATTCAGTCTATAAGAAAATGGATGTTACCAAAATTCACAAACAAAAAATACTGAATTACCCTACACTAATATCTAAAAATTCACCTGTACAACTACTTGAGATTTGATACCCATTTCTTTACAAGGAATTTCACACAAAAATGTTCTAAATTGTTTTAAAGGCCCATCTTTTGGCCATCTTTGGATGTTATTTGACCTCGAAATGACCTGATAACGACCTCAAGTTGTCTTAGTATCCACCCTACCTTGAACCATACTGCATACAAAAGTAAATAACAAACAGCACAAAATATATGAAATAAAACAGCATTTTTGACCTCATTTGACCCGTAAAGTGACCCTAAAATGACCTCAATTCCAATAATTAACGAGCTAGCCATACCTGTGCTAAAACCATACAGAACATAAAACCAATTTAGCGTGGATAGCCATTGGTAACAAACATCACGATGGAAATTAAGTTAGGAACGACTTTCACCAATTTTGACCTTACTTAACCTCAAAAGTGACCCCAAAATGACCTTTAACGTCCAAAATCAGGGTGGTATACCCCCACCTTCAACCCTAGCACACAATGAACTAATTTAGCATGGATACACATTTGTAACAAACAATGCCATCAAAAGTTACATTTCGTGTCTTTGGCCGGCCTACTATACTGGAGATTGGTGAGCTGTATCGTCGTCAGATGAAAATGACGGCATTTAACACAAAAGACTATTCTGTAAGGCCCGATGTCGACCCAGCATCAACTTCCCACAAATGCCAACATATATCAAAGACCAAAAGGTCTGTACATGGAGCGGGCCTCGGGGACGAAACGTCCACCAGCAGAATCTCGCCATATACAAGTAAAAATTACAACACATATAATGGAAGTGGGAAGAGGTGCCGACATACTGACAGAGCCACATGACTTCACAGTATAGTCTTCCGGTTAACCTATTCTAAAGCACATACCAAGAATCTAACGATTCGTGATATGTGTTGTATCTCAGGTACGCTTTTATTGTACCTGTTCATGTGGCAATTTGGATGATATGACCACACGGCCCCTAGCACCGGCATAAGCGATATTAGATACAAATCTAGAGAGCTATGATGGAAATGCTCTGATAACTCGTATATTGGTATTGGTGAGGTGTTTCGCTGAGACAACTCGTAGACTGGGGATTGGTGAGCTGTATCGTCGTCAGATGAAAATGACGGCATTTAACACAAAAGACTATTGTGTAAGGCACCATGTCGACCCAGCATCAACTTCCCACAAATGCCAACATATATCAACGGCCAAAAGGTCTGTACAGGGGGCGGGCCTCGGGGACGAAACGTCCACCAGCACAATCTCGCCAAATACAGGCACCCTGTCCACCCAAGCAGCACCACCACCACCACGCGACACACCACCGACCTCAGCACCGCTCCAACAGCCGCCATTACCAGGGGTACCACCCACAGCCCCACAGTGGGTCGAAGACAAAGTCCTGAAGAGTGTCCCTGCATCGTTCAAGAAACAAGCTGGCCTGGTATTACAACGGATGAAACAGAATCCTAACATGACTTGGAATGATAAAGGTGAACTACTGGTACAGAATCAGGTGGTCCCCGGTACCCACATGTCGGATTTAGTGAATGACCTGATGCGTCAACGCAGGTCGCACACGGATCCTCGAGGATGGGAGGTCTTCGCTCAAGGCTTGAAAGACATGTACCACAGGAATTGGTGGGGAACCCTCAGCGGTGGGCCTGAATGCAGCGTGAATCGCCGGTGCACGCACAACGACAGACTCCACAACCTTCTTGGGAAGCCGAGTGGGAAACGGAGTCACCCCCCAAAACACCACAACGGCGGGCACCTACTTTTTCACCCCTTTTACCACGCCATCCCCTGAAACCACGTCCATCAAGATCTAAGTCACCGCGACCATCACGGCGATTAGCGCCCAAGGACTGGGAGAAGTATTACACCCGGGAGTAGCAGCAGGAAAGCTCAGTCGTTATGTTTACCTCACCCTACCCAGTAACAGCTTGGCTGATTTGTTTCCTGACAACACCTTGGCCAAGTATGTCACCCAGTTACCGCAACCGTTGCATTTACCTGGACGCTGGGAATGTGGACTCGCGGATATCCAATACCCTTACTCGTGGTACAACGTGCGAGCCGGTGAAGTGTGGTACGAGGTGACCTACGAAGGACAAGAAACCCGACTCACCCTACCCGAAGGCCAATACGATACCACCAAGGAGTTCATGCAAGGACTGAGAAGTCTGATGCATTATAAGTCTCTACGGGACGTCACGAATACTTCAAAACCCATAAAAACTTTCCCCTTCAAAAATCATGTGGACTTCGATTACAACGCACACAACGACAAGGCCTGTCTCACTCTTAGCTCCAACGTGAGTGTCGAAATCAGTCCTACCATACAGCAAATACTGGGTCTCGATCTACAGGGGTGTGCTGGCCCCACCGGCGAGAGAGCCCACATCACGATGGACATGCGTGGTGGTATGTATGGCCTGTACATCTACTCAGACGTGGTCGATGCACACATTGTCGGAGACAGCAACGTACCTCTACTACGCGTCTGCCCGGTGAAAGACAAGTATGGAGCTCAAGTCACCCACAGTTTCAGGCACATCGTCAGACCGTCAGTCAGACCGATATTAGCTCCATCGCCATCGATATAAGAGACGACACCGGTCAACCGATTGCATTCGAGCGTGGGAAAGTGGTGCTGACACTTCATTTCCGTCAAGTCCGAGCGGTTCACTTTGCATAATGAAGGTGCCTTACGAGTGTGATGCACGCACCTATATGGACTATTATGCCCAACAGGCCGGGGGTAGCTTTCCGGTTTTTGCAGGTACACGCATGCAACGAGGACATGGGCTGGGGAACATACTCGGGAGCATCGTCAAAATGTTTCTGCCCTTGGTGACGCGTGGGATCAAAGCGATCGGAAAACAAGCGGTACGCAGTGGACTGCAAGTCGCCCGTGATGTCTTGGGCGGTGCGGCACCCAAAGAAGCACTGAAACGCCGGGCCAAAGAAGCAGGAGGCGTCTTGGTCGCCAAAGCACAACGCACCGTAGGGAATAAAAGACCTGCACCACCGAGACCACGCACCAGTCGACGACCGACCCAGCGACGACGCACATCGAAGACCCAGGATATCTTTTCTTAAAGATGGCTTTCACCCATGCCGAGTCGTGTCCTTCTACCAACAGTGATTTTGATTTATGGACCGTCCCACCCACACAGACCAGTGCCGAAGAGGGTCAATGGGTGGAACATCTTCCCCTTTCTAGCATTACAGCCACAGGCCCCATTGAATTCACCATCACCAACGCAGATACGACATACCTGGATTTAGCGCATAAGTACCTGTATGTGAAAGCTAAAATCACCAATAAAGATGGGTCTGTCCTCAAAGCAGATGCACCCGTGGGTCCAGTGAATCTCTGGCTTCATTCGCTATTCCAGCAAGTGGATATATCACTCAGTGATAAACTGGTAAGCGCATCGACGAACACGTACCCGTACCGAGCCTACATCGAAACACTGTTATCCTACGGGCGTGACGCTAAAAAGTCGTATTTGACAGCCCCGTTGTTCTACCGAGATATCCCAGGCAAGATGGAAGTCCCGATAATGACGGCTATACGGGGAGAATGGATTTCACAGCAGAGAGTAACTCGGTCGACATGATGGACTTATTCATGCAGGCTTATTCATGCAGGACCGATACCTGTTGAATGGAGTACCTGTCAAAATACGACTAGTGCGCGCAACGTCTGCGTTTGCCTTGATGGCCCTGAGTGATGACATCGAGTATAACACTGTCCTCCAAGAGGCCAATCTGTTTGTACGCAAAGTGAAACCGAGCCCAGGTGTACAGTTGGGGCACATCAGAGCCTTGGAGAAAAAAACAGCCCAGTACCCGATTCGACGAGTACAGACCAAGGTCTTTTCCGTCCCTAAAGGGAATATGATTGTCAATCAAGAAAACCTGTTCCTGGGAGATTTGTCCAAGCGTTTAACCCTAGCCTGTGTGGAGAACGTCAGTTATAATGGGGCTATTTCGAGGAATCGGTTCAACCTAAAAGCGTTCAACATCAATTTCGTAGCCCTGCATGTGGATGGCCAACAGGTACCGGCACGGCCCTTACAAGCTAACTTCGGAACGGCCAATTACATCCGGAGCTATCTGAACCTCTTCACAGCGACTGGCCAAATCAACCAAGACGAGGGAAATATGATCAGTCGAGAAGACTACGCGAACGGATACACATTGTTCTGTTTCGATCGGACCCCCACATTAGACAACGATCATCAACTGAGTCTCGTCAAGAAAGGCAACTTACGCTTGGAACTGCATTTCGGGACACCTTTACGGCGAACCATCGATGAGTTTGACAACATTATTCAAATCGATAATAGCAGTAACGTCCTGTGTGACTTTGCCCCCTGACATGGATACAGACCAGATAACCACCGTGCTGGAGAATGACCCAGGGACACGCATGGTCTTTCAAGGGGTGTCCGAGATGTGTTCCCATTAGACCGTGTTTATCCTACTGCTTACGTCCTGAATACAGATCCGATGGATCGGCCCGGTCAACACTGGGTGGCCGTGTACTTGACAGAAGAGCAGGGCGAATACTTTGACCCGTACGGCCTACCACTCCTCCATCCCGATTCAACAGACTTCATGGATCAAGGCACAGAGACGTGGTGTTGGAATACTAAAACGTTGCAAAGCCTGACCAGTAGTGTGTGCGGACAATATTACTTGTTTTACCTGTACCATCGATGTCGGGGACATTCCATGCAGACGATCGTCCACATGTTTGACGAGTACCCCAAGGCCGAGGACCGAGATGTACTCGTATATTACAAGCGTCTAGTCCGACATTCATAATTCAGCCGTCGTCCATTAGAGAATATCCGCGTCCATAATCCAAAGACCTATTCCATATTCCATATAACAGTATTAGCACCAAATTCAAAAAGACAATCATAGTATACATAAACATAGGCTTGTTTCCTGCAAGAGAGAAGCGGTCAACAGTTTCCAATGATGCCGGCAAGACATCATGATGTTCCAATGATGCCGGCAAGACATCATGATGTTCCGAAAATATCAAATCCGTATCGCTGATCAGTATTCTTAATCCATAATATTCGTTGTAAAGCCGTCATCTAAAGAATGATGTATCTCAGTCACGCTTTGATTGTGACTGTTCATATGAGTACCATGAGGATCTTGAAGTACATGGGTTCACACGGCCCCTAGCCCCGGGTTAAAGGGAATTAGACACAAGTTACGAAACGTAGCGCCGTAGATCTTGCACGCTACGTTCGTATTTTGCTATCAGCATGCGATATGCATCGCCAAATTTGAGAAACTTAGAGTGGAGGCGTTTGGTGGAATAGTCCTGTTTTGTAAGTTTCTGCAACAATGTTTTGGGACGTTGATTAAAATCGTCACATTTAACACAGGATCTAGCAAATGCTACTAAGCGAGATATGTATACGCCATATGCAGGTCCCACTGGAATATTACTGTCCAGAAAGGGATAGTTTACGATGTCGAAATTGTAATCATCTCTTTTGTCATAAAGTCGACGAGAGAGAATGCCCGCTTCATTTTTATAGAGATATAGATCTAAATATGATGTGCCTGTAGGGCTGTCTGTAGTTTCCTTCAAATTCAGTGAAGGTGGATATATATCCTTCACTGCGTCATTTATATAGCGATTATCCACAGCGAGGAGATCTTCTATATAGCGTTTGGTGAATGAGAAGGAACGGGCTTTGAATGGATCGGTTTTTGAAAGCGCCTGCATATAGTCATATTCATAAGAGAACAGATACAGGTCAGCCACCAGGGGTGCACAAATAGTACCCATTGGAACGACTGGGCTGCCGTTCATTTTAATGTACAAGTCCCGTTCTGGGCTTAAGTTTTTTCACGTAAAGCCCCACTGTTCTGGGCTTCAGTTTTTTCACGTGGTTGTTCTCACGTTGTTGTTGTTCACTGAATATAAAATGAAATCTCAATACCCTGTCTTGTGTGTTTTCTGTGTGAACATGAATGCCCAATGTGGGACATGTGGGGATTCAGTCAATGAATGGGTTGAGAAAAATAGCCAATCAGTGGCCTAGGATGGGATCAAATTTAAACCATGAATGTCCAGAAAACAATGCAAGAGCACTGCAGTAAAATAGAGAGCCAATGAAATCAGCCCACAGACCAAGTACATGTTTTGGTCTAGGTTAAGAGTGGGCATTCCAGCACAAAAATTTTGATGAGGAGTTACAAGTTACAAGAGCAACAGGTGGAGTGAAAAAAAAGAACTATAGAGGTTCGAGGTGTGGGTAAAGACCAGGAAGACGGCGAGTGGAGACTCGTCCAACACCTATAGATTAAGTTTATTACTATAAGTTCTATGGTTTTATGTATTTTTTCGTGCCAATACGGTTCTGTGAAAAACTGAGGGTTCCCCCAGTGGCCATTTAACATAGGTAAATATATGGTAATATTGTCGGAGACCCTCCTCTATACATCGATGCTTCGGAAGAATGGATAGAGGGCCGGACATCGCACCGCGTAGGCGTGCGGCCGGATAGCCCGCGCAGGCGTGCAGCTGGGGAAAACCCGCGCAGGCGTGCGGCCGGGCCGGGAGGAAACCCCGGATGTTGAAAAGGTCCCGGATGTTGAAGAGGTCCCGGATGTTGAAGAGGTGGCGGATTTTACAGTTCATGCGGTGGGAAACCCGGATGTTGAAAGTACATGCATACGGTTTAAGGAAAAATTGGAACTCTTCTGTGTTCGGAGGTACTTTTAGTGAAACCGGAAGTGACGCCACACACTTGCGCAAAACCCACACCACCAAACCACAAACATGGTCCCATATGGGGTTTAATACCCCAAACACACCCCCACGCACCCCCAAAATGCCTGCTTTCCATGCTACGGCCAGACTGCGCATGCGCAGACTATTGAACACGGACGATACATTAGTCCAGTCGGATGCTCCTTCACGAAAGCTTCAAAATAAGTAGTTGGTCTACTGCGCATGCGTAGAATGACGTCAGTTTTACCTCACATCCACCCAGCCGGATGCTCCCTCACGACTGCTTCACAACGATACCTCACTCGACCCCATCAGACCACGAGTAGCCCATGTCGATCCCAAAGCGTTCCTTCCAATGCCCTTTTCCCACAATTCCCTGTCTGCGCATGCGCAGAATATTGAACACGGACGACACACTAGTCCAGGCGAATGCTCCCTCACGACTGCTTTACATTGATACCTCACTAGACTCCAGCGGACCACTAGGGACCCACCTAGACCCCAAAACGTCTATTTCCAAACACTTTGTCTACTGCGCATGCGCAGAATGACGTCAGTTCCACGTCTCACCCACCCCGTCGGATGCTCCTTCACGAATGCTTCACATTGATACCTCATGCGACTCCATAGGACCAATAGTGGCCCACCAAGACCCCAAAACGTTTATTTCCATACCCTTTTCCCACAATTCCTTGTTTGCGCATGCGCAGGATGTTGACAACGATCCAGACACTAATCCAGGCGAATGCCCCCTCACATATGCTTCACACTGATACCTCACACGACTCCATCGGCCCATTAGGGGCTCCCCTAGATCTCAAAACGTCTATTTCCATACCCTTTGTCTACTGCGCATGCGCAGAATGACGATATTCCAACCCCACACCCACCCCGTCTGATGCTACTTCACGAATGCTTCACATTGATACCTCAGACGACCCAATCGGACCATGCAGCGTATTTGAAGTCTGTGGACTACTTTTTCTCCACGGAGGCAGACCGCATCACCTCCAGACCGCATCACCGCGGAGGAATACATTCCCTCAGAGTTCAAGAGAATAGCCGCTGCCTAATTGGTAAAGTTTTTACCAAATTCGAGATGGCGGTCAAACTCGGGCAGAGGTCACTTTCCAATATCCAGCACCTTCTCCTCAAGTTTAAGTGCAAAAAGGTCAATAAGGCTCTATTCGGGTTGGCCCTACCACTGCGGACATGTTTTGGGTGAAACTTTACCAGAATGGCTGGACTAGAGGACAGTCGAATAAAGCATGAGTGGGAGTATCAACGTCACTTGTACAATTATCACAATTTGGGGTTGGTCTAATTTTGCATTTGAATAACCTTTGATTCGAAGGATAAATATTGTGAAATAGCTTGAGTTGGAGTTGCTTTACTTTGTTTTTAATGAGAGTTCATATAGTAGACCAAGAGTACCCTCTCTACGATCATTTTCTCATCCAGAGATAATTAACAAGGGGGAAATTCGTGATTGGTCAATTATTTCGAGGAATATATATATATTTTTAATAGTAATTTTCCCTGAGATAATATGAAAAGTTGCCAGGTCAATTATCTCACGGAAAATAATTTAACCCGAAATAATTGACCAATGAGAGAGTATTATATAACGTGGAAATCTACTCCCATTGTTGGGATGGTGGAGGGAAAAATGTGGGTTGGGGATTGTCCGACATGCAGCCTCTGCAAGATATTTTATAATACTGATTTATATTGAATGTAAATGTACATTCAATAGAAATCAGTATTATAAATATCTTGTAGGGGGCTGTATGTCGGACTAGGTTGGGGATTAATGTGGGTTTAATGTTGGTTGTATGACCTCTGGCCATGGGTTGCTATGACAAGTTTCTCAAATTCGGCGATACATATCGCATGCTGATAGAAAAATACGAGCGTAGCGCGCAAGATTGGTGGCGGTAGGTTTCGTAACTTGTGTCTTATTCCGCTTAACCCGGGGCTATAGGCCGTATGAACCAATGTATTTTAAGATCCTCATGGTGTTCATATGAACAGACACTTAACAAAGCGTGACTGGGGTACATCATACTCTAGATAACGTAACAATGAAAATCATGGATTAAGAATACTGATCAGCGATACGAATTTGATATTTTGGGAACATCATGATGTCTTGCTGTTGACCGCTTCTCTCTTGCAGGAACTAGCCTAGTTTTATGTATACTATGGTTTATTCTTTTAATTGGGTGCAACGGCTGAATATTGAATAACGGACTGGACGCTTGTATTTTAGGTGTAAAGTCCGTTTTCTTAATTTTAATTTTTGGAAAGTCGTTTGGATCGTTTTTTTTACATGTTTGGGTGTAAGGTCAGTAGTATATAGAACACCGATCTTGTCGTCTTTCTGCGGCGGTGGAGGAAATGCGGAGGGTGGATGAAGTCACGTCCGGTTCCAAGGTCATGTCCGAGTCAAAGGGCATGATCGGTGAAGAGATTGTCAGGGCAAAATGGTGAATAGAGAATAAGTCATTTGACGGGCTGGAGGGGATGTGAAACTAGGATTTTTCGGGGGGTAAAGCGGAAAAACGGACTGGACAGACCGTCAAATGGGGCGATGTTGGCCAATAATGGTCCTTCAGGATTGGGGAACGCGAAGCGCTCGTCGGGGCCAGTCAGTGGATGGACTAGGGAAAACTAGATCAAATCGCTCTAGGTGAGCCACTATGAGTCCTAAGGGGTCACGAAGGGTTTCATCTTAAAGCTGTAGCCGTGTAAACGACGCTTGGCGTGGTTTGGATGGGCAGTGACGTCATGTCAGTTGAGCAGTAGCGAGAGCGGTCAATTTGGATGTGCGCAGGAGTGTGTTTGGGTTATTAAGTGTGTCATTCTCGATCAAGGGTGTCATCTCGAAGGGCTCGGTCTGTAGAGGACGCGTGGGGTGGTGTGGATGAGAAGTGACGTCATGACGCGCATGTGTATTCGAGGAGCAGTAGCGCAAGTGGGCATTTTGAGGGTGCGCAGACGCATGTTTGAGTGATTGAGGGCCCATATATATCTCTTCTAAATATGGTGCAGTGTCTTGACTTGAAGCGCTGGGCATGTAGACTACGCTTGGGCTGGTTTAGACCGGAAGAGACGTTAGGGTGCACATGCACAATCGAGGAGTTGTAGCGAAAGCGGGAATTTTGGGGTATACCGGTGCGTGTTTGAGCGACTTAGAGGCCATATCCGATCCAAATATAGCGTGCATGGTCTTGCATTGGAGCCCTCGTGGTGTAGAATACGACCCAGGTGATGTCCAGGTGAGTGCGACGACATTAGCATGGTCGCTCGGGTGCGCAATTGAGATATGCGTACTCCTATACTCTAACCCATAGGGACAACTCGTAGACCTAGATGATGCATGCAGACACGAGACTCCTGCAGGTATGCTGGTGTTGTGGGTAGGGCATGATGAGTCTGTCTACCATGATAGAGTCCATGATGGACAAGTTTTGTCGACAACTGTTGACCTATGAATACGGAAGCTATACCCATACACAGTGAAACCGGCTTAGGCCTATTTGGAAGGGTTCGTATCCATTTGAGGAAGAATTATGGGACACATCGTCAGAACGCCCTCAACATCTGCCTTAGCGCAGCTAACGACCGTCTTCACGCAGTGACGCTTTTCGTAGTTCTATGGGTGTAGTCCAGTCCCTATTCTGAATGCCTAGTCCAATGATAGAGCAACAACAACAAGGATTACAGGTCAATCATGTTATTATCCACCCCATAATACCCAAGCCGGGGGAGCCGCTTTGGGTGTGTTTACAATTCTGGTATGCTCTTGTATTGTCCAATGCCCATGCCAATCTCCAATTGCTCGTGTCCAATCAGAAGCCACACTTTGAGAAACTGCCTAGTGTTGCGCCATGTTCGCTCCTGGTAGTGTTCAATGACCATCCATTTCCTCTGGTTCTTCCCTAAGCGTCTTCGGGCAGTTCAGGACACAGTTGAGGCAAAATGTCCTGGAACAGTTTTTTTTCGTATTTTGATCGCATTTTCCAGGGCGTCGGTGGGTGGTAATCCCATATCCTCCTCAGAGTGACACTTGGTCTTCATGATGGACCTATGTCTTGGATCGCCAGTCATTTAAAGCGACAGCGGGATATTCCGTTCATAGATCGCCTTGGCTGTTTTTCTAGAGTACAGGCGCATTTGGATGTAAGCCTCTTGCAAGTTGTCCTGTCCGGCATCCTCGATCGCCGCAGCGTGGGTATTAATGACCACAATGCGATCCCAAAAGTTAGGTACCCTTGATTCCTCACTCAGGCTTCCCTCACTGTCTACATCAGTGACCGAGCTTTCAGCCTGGCTGTCAGTGGGTAGGCTGTCAGTATCAGTGGATAGACTTTCAACAGTCCCTGCATCATTTTCTGCATCAGTGAGCTAATCGGCTTCTATCCACTCGGTGTCTCGGTACCCATGTATATTACTCTGGAGCCGCATCATATCGTAGTGTCTGGTAAACGTGCATCCACACTCAAGGCAATGATAAGCCATGTTGGCGGTTAGACGTCGACTGTGCACATTTTCTGGGTAGGGTTAGTATTATAACCGTAACAGTGTAACGCCCGCACACATCTATCTTAATGCTTCAATGTTCTGGGGAGATAACTCAGAAGATATTATTAGTGAATAGTTTGCTGGTGAGGTATAACAGGTTCAAATGGTGAGGTGTTACGGGTCCATGTGCACTGGTGAGCATCGTCTTGTGAATATAGCTGACTGGTGTATTTTAATGTTTGAATGACTTAAATCATCCAGGTGAATGGTTAGATGTGTCGGGTCCGTTGTTTCTGGTGAGCATCTTATTGTGTATATAAATGTTTAAATGCCTGGAATACGGTGTAGAGTTCACTGTTGCTAGGTAACCAGTTGATTAGTTCTAGTGGTTTTATGTAATCGCTTGGTTAGATCTATATCACCTATATAAATCGTTCAGCGGGGAGACGAACAGTCCATTAGTTCCGGTGAGAGTCTCTCTCTCTTTCCCACCTCTTGCATATCGCTCCAATTGTGTATATACAGGATATTTACATGTATGAAATGACCTGGTCGATGATTCACTGGAAGCTATTGTCTGAGTGCAGTAGAACTTCTGTGTAAAGGAGATCATAGGATGTGAGAATTACAGAATATTTTATATGAATGCAGTACACGTGAAGTCTTCATGGTAGAAAATCTATTCGTTCATGTGGGAGATGATCGCTTGACACCGCGGTTGGTTTGTTGGAAGACTAGCTTGCTAGATGAGGTAAATAAATCTGCTTGTTTGTGTCTCTGGTCTATGGTAGATGATGATTGTATGTTTCATATGTAATGTTCGAGAATGTTTATTATGCGGTTTGCGTTTCGCTGATATGTTTGTGATCTTTAGATTGATACTTGTTGTTCTTCTCTATATAATGTTGTGGATGATTGTATGTTTAATCTATTGATGGAGTCAGTTCTTTGTGCGTTTTGCATTTGAACTTTAGATTGAGAGTTTTGTTGTTCGTCGCTATATATCTGAAAAATTGCTGAACGCGACATTAAATTTAATTTTCTCTCTCTATCTGATTGGTCTAAATGATCACGTGATATCCCATGGAATTGACACCAACTCATCGAAACGTAGTGACGCACGTCAACACCCGTTGTTACGTCTTAATGTCCGCCACGCCTTTACACTCCATCGTAACGTCCTAATGCGGTATCGTAATGCCATAACGCGGAAGCCATCGCACACATGCATTGGCCATAGGCCTTTAACCCTTGAAGGAAGTGACGTCATCGCCAGAAGTGACGTCATCTCCGGAAAAGACTCCCCCGCATGCATGTGCTCACACCCATTGTTGCCACTGTTACCTATAGCATGTAAGTGACGTCTTCACCGGAAATTACGTCATTGCCGGAAACGACGATATCATCGTAAGTGACGGCGTCAGTGGAAGTGACGTCATGGGGTACGGTGACAACACCTGGACCCTACAACTTGTGAACGACATGATCGACCGTCCATCGTCCCTCATAATAGACCCCTCCTCAGGCTGCTCTTGCTGTGAAAAATCAAAACGTATAATTTAGGCATAATATGAATCGAACTAAACTTTATTACTAATCCAATCGTTAAACATAACTCTAAAGTAATTCACATATTCATAGTGTCTCTTTGAACCTTTATAATTGAAGAAATGACAGTACTAGTTAGGCATACTAAAGTCTCTCCATTGTAAAAAGTTAATGGTTAACTTTGCTTAAGTTTTCTGCTTTGTGGCTTATATAACAAACTATTTTATTGATAATATATCACATTTGAAAGAACTTTGTAATTCTGTTCATATAAAAATCCGGTAATAATGTTATATAGAGAGACGTCATCATGTATTCGTGTTCACTGGCATTAAGGTCAATAATACCGTGTACGGATATAAATGTGTGCGTGGTTTATCATTTTGCAATTATGGGATATGGGATATAAGCGACACAGTCACGGACCGCCTGTTATTAATTCATATGGCACCAATGACCTTTTCCAACTCGCATACGAATACATTATGAAGCCTTCCTATGTAGTTGAGCCCCGGTTCATGGAACAACAACACTGGAGATTGATATGGAGAGAATTGGAAAGTTATGTAACCTGCAGAGGTCATGGAATAATGGTGCAAACAAATTAAGAACAGTTAACTATTGATTTTTGACAAGCTCCAATGTAGACGACTAATTAAAATGGACAGACTTTACTATGAACATACTTGACAAAATGAAAATGAACTCACCATAACGCCTTCTGAATGGAATAAATAATCTGTCCATATTGGTCCATGAAATGTGCAACCATTTGCACTAAAATGTGCCAGACAGGAAATCATCAAAACTGTGAGGCATTGTAAATCTGTATAAGCTTATTGCAAAGTGAAGCTAACTGAGATCCTTATATCCTAATTTTACAAGAATACGTCCAGAGTTCAACATCTGCTGCATCAGGACAGAGCATACACACCTGCAGAGGTCAAGTGTGAAGTGAAAACAACATGAACGAAACCAATTTTCAAGCAATTTTCAAAAACAAAACCTCTTATTTTCAAATGTAGAAATATTTCGATATATAAATCGAGAAAATAAAGAAATCTTGATAATTATTCTAAAATTTTAATAATATTTGATAGAATCTAGTAAAACAATGATTATGTAAAATGAAATTGTTATTTTCGCGAATGATTATAGCTAACATTTTTTTGTGATTATCAAGCAAAATGAAATGATTTGATGATGGTTACTCCAGAAATTAGCAGCTAATTTTACTTAAAAATAAAATAAATATTTTGTTTGACACCATCTGATCAATGTTGTTTTAGCACAGAGCATTTAATCAACAGTTGGAGATTATTGTTTTACAGTGTTTAACCTACAGGTAATTCATATTCGAGTAGAGACATCTGTTACTCGTTGAGTAAAGTGTACATGGTGTGTGTAAATTCGAAAAAAGTATTCTGAAAAGAAACAGCACAGAATAAGCATACTGTTTTCTAGAAAATAAAAGAAACTGCCTTTGATATCTTGAATAATTTTTTTTTCAAAACTATATTTTATGGCTTTGAGACAAATATGATAACGCAAATACAATATCTCAACTTCATAGATCAATGGGGTTTGAGAAAATGTGTCATTACTGCAAGTCACCACTCACAACCTGGTATTCTTACTGATTAATTACAAGAAGAAGTGTTTTTTAAGTTGATCATGAATTGTTCAATTTTACAGTTTATTCCTCACTAAGCAGGACACCTGGCGATATTATATCATGGACACATCTGTTGACACAAACTAGAAATGTAATTTTCATCATCTTGTGAAAATTACTAATGATTAAAATAATGTTAAATTAAATTACAGTGAATTTATTCACAGATGCTGTTTTCTGACACATTTTGTTGGCTTGAAATAGTTATCTTTCATCTAAATCGTAACAATAATTATATTCAAACATCTTATTTAATTAATTTCATTCCAAGTTAATAAAATATCCATATCATAATGTTTTTATAAAGTAAAAATTAGAGGATATCAATGAATCTTGAAAAATCAGTCAACTTTAGTCATTGATTGGTAGGGAGGACCCACCAAACAGATGGAGTAAACAGTGTAGAAATTATTGTCTTGTATCACAGTATAAAATGGAACTGGATAGAGCACAGCATACTAACTCTGAACTTGAAGAAAAGAATCACTGGACTACTAGACTTCCATTAACAGGATCAACTACATATCATTTCTGTGATAGGCATTTAGAAGTCGGCGTATATAACACAAGGCTATTCTATGGATAACAACTTCTTTATTGCTGTGGAGCTGACGTTTCGTTGGAGATACTTCCAACTTTTTTTGAAAAAGTTATCCCTAAAATTTATTTCCAACGAAATTTATTTAAAGCTAATTTTCATTAGCTTTGCAAAAGTTGGAAGTATCTCCAACGAAACGTCAGCCCACAGCAATAAAGAAGTTGTTATCCATAGAATAGCCTTGTGTTAACTACATGTAAGTAAATTATTTTCAACAAAGATAGATATATATATACATATGACCACAAGTGCGATAGTTTCCTCTCATCAAAATATCTTAGCATATAAGTGATATTGTTTGAAAACGGGGTCGAAAGACAGTCAGCAAAGACCAGGTGTGTGGTGGTTATTCTGTTAAAATAGTTATTTTTCGCATTTCTATTGGTCAGTGTGATGGTATATATCACGTTGCTTTTTGCTAATTGTGACGTGAAAAATCTTCACAGACATAGATGAACGGTCCCCTGGCATGCTCGATTCAAGGATTAGCATGCTCGATTCTAAAGTTAAAGAAACCTTGGAATAAAACCCATTTGTTTGTGAGCTTATTACCTAATGTTTGATATTATTTATATATTTCCTATTGAATATTTATAGCATAAACATATAATAGGGATTTCAAATCATAGGTGATTTTGTAGACATTAGGATTTATGTAGTTTTTTGTTAGGAGCATGAGTGTGTTCGAACCCCTTCGTTCTTTTCCACACTCCAATATGATTTTGTCCTTTGTTATCTCCCCTGCCATCCCTGTAGTCTCATGTTGTCACTGCCGAAGCTCTCTCCATAATTTGTGTACATTTTCGCACTCTATAGATAGATGTTCTATAGTTTCCTGTTCTCTTCCACAGTGACTATATACGGCAATATCGGAAACGTTTATTTTATGAAGAAACGAATTCGTTGTAAAAGTTCGATGTTGGATTTGATAATGAAGATTTCTTAATTTTGTAGAAGTCGTACTGCTAAAACTGGTTCAATACACATTTTATCAGTTAATGTTCTGTGGTAAGCGCAGATACTGTTTCCATATATCATTTGCCTTAGAGAATTCAGTCCGATTACTATTTAACATAATATAATGTCCCTTGCTGCCTCTTCTCTGCCTTGTTTATGTGCTTGAAAAGTTGGACAAATTGGCCATAAGGGAGAAAACTCACCTCAGATTATTTTGTTTCATTAATCTAGCATAATCTAATATTCTAATTTGAGTTCAGCTAATGACTTTATATTGCCGCTATTGTCTATAATGTCTTATGTATTTCACATTGATTTTATTCCAGCTATCTAATAAATATCATGTTTTGAAGTTTAGGTCATTCCATAGTGGTTCACTGTACATATTATTAACATCTGGTATTCGCGTCGACCTTTGAAGCATTGACCGTGCTTGAAATACATCTTTCCAGAAAGGATTATTTGTACTTAGATTTTTTTGTAAAACCGCCACCAACATTACACAACTTCTCATAATCTCATAATAGTTCAAAAGTTTTCGCCATTTTCTATTTTCACATTAGAGTCTTTTATCCAAGTAGTTTTTAATGAGTAAATGTGAAGCCTCAAATTCACCATTCGTAATCCGCCCGATTTATGATCTTGCGTTATAACCGATCTCTTGATTCATTGCCAACATTTCATATGAATTTGAAGAGACTGGTGTTAATATCTTTAATGTAGTCATCTGGGGGGTTTGGTAAGGCGAGGAAGAGGTGGATAAGCTTGCACATAGCCCAGCAGTGTCAAATTTCTTAACCTCAATCTGGTTAATTCTTTCTTTTACTCATCTATTTCTGCAATGTAGTTTATTCTCCATACATCATGAGAGTCAGTTGAAGATAAATTTATTCCCAGTATGTTGAAATCATTAAGCCAATCTAATTTTGTTTCCCGACAGAGCCTTATTTCCGAACCAGAGAGGCATCCTATCCAAACCGCTTCTGTCTTGTCTGTCTTTATTTTTGATTCAGATAAGCGAAAAAGGTCACAGAGACATTTAAGCGCTTTTTAAAGAGATTTTTCTGAATCGTCCAGGGTTAGCTGTGCATCATCAGCATACTGGCTGAGTTTAAGCCCTGCCCCTTTGATATTAATATCTTTCATATTTTTGTAATTTCTTATCCTTGCTGCCAATACCTCCGCACATAACAGAAAAGGTAGGATGCAATAGGATCTCCTTGTCTACATTCACGACCGATATAAAAAAAATGTGCAATAGGTGTCTATTTTGTATAATACATGTTATGATATTTGTTCTCAAGATTCTTATCCACTTTTGATTAGATTCACCAAAATGCATTGCCTTTATTACTAACTCAAGATATTCTCATGAATTCCAATCAAAGCCTTTCCAAAATTAATCATTAGTAGTAGGCCAGGAATGATTTCGTCTTTTGTTTCAAACATCTAATCGTAAATTAATTGGATATCTTCGCCTATTATGAGACCTGGGATGAATCCCTTCTGATCCTCGTGAATGACTTTGTCCAGAGTTGTTTTTAACAGGCTAGCAATACAAGCTGATGCTAGGTTATAACTGACATTCAATAGTGTAATAGGGCGTCAGTTTTTTAGTGAGTCTATCTGTTTATTTGGTTTCGGTAAGCATGTGATTACTCCCTGTTGTTGAACTATAGATAATTCCCCCTTTTCAAACACAGTTTATAGAATACAGAATACAGATCCCAGATCCTATATCTTTCCAAAACATTTTATAAAATTTCGCTGGGTAACCATCTAGCCCAGGTTTTACCCCATTTTTCGTATATTTTAAAGCCTGAGTCAACTCTTTATCAGTAATCAATCCTTCGAAGTGATCAGATTCTGTTTGTGTACGGTGTTTTAAATGAAGATTATATAGTATCTGTGCCGTCTCCGTTTCGTTTCGTGCTGTTTGGAGTTACGTTTTGAGTAGTACAATTTTTGTTCTTGAAGGATAGTTTTTGTATCATATACCACTTTCCTACAATTAGCTTAGATATGACATTTTTTATGTAATTACTTTTTTCATTCCAAGAAAATATTTTGTTGGTTTTTCACAACAAATTTTCAATGTTAATCCTTGTTTTTAAATTATGCTATAATAATGATACATGTGTTATATACAGGTTCTTCAAACGAAATTTGAGTAGAAGACCAATTAAAGTATCGATTGCAATTGCTCGCTGTAGAACGTATGTGTTTTTGTTAAAATGGTGTGGTCATATCATCCAAGTTGCCACATGAACAGGTACAATAAAAGCGTACCTGAGATACAACACATATCACGAATCGTTAGATTCTTGGTATGTGCTTTAGAATAGGTTAACAGGAAGACTATACTGTGAAGTCATGTGGCTCTGTCAGTATGTCGGCACCTCTTCCCACTTCCCTTATATGTGTTGTAATTATTAATTTTTCCTGCAGTGAATATGGTAACATGGAATGGAGAGGGAGATGTCAGCGATACTGGAAATGTCCCGATTTCGAACTTTTGGATCACTACGACTATAGGTAAGTACATATTTTTGTATGTCTATGGTTGTTTGAATGAAGAGTAACCCTCATATATTTGTCTTTATTTTTATATTACTAATTATCACCAATCCCAGAACAGATAAATGATATAAGATTCAGTCCAACAATACTTATTAGTTAAGAAATCAAATGCATTATTCACAATTACACATGTGATTCCCCAGGGCGTTTATTAAAAAACGCTATTGTGAACATTTTCAGTGTAATGTCGGACAACTTCTTCGAATGTCTGGATTTCCAAGCTGAATGTGAAAGCGTCTGAATAACGAAGCCAAAACAACATCAACTCCTAGGACAAATGAGAATGTCAAAAGACATAAGACTGAACAGATGTCACAAAGACCACCAGAATATAGTAAATAAGTGTTCCATGAAGTGGATTCAAGGTAAGTTCAGTTATTCTGTTATTATCATTTACATTATCAGAGCATCATTAGTCTCGGATTATTATAGAAAGTACAATTATTATTTTTCAGCTGTCCGGGTGACCTTTCACAACGTTCAATATCACAAAAAATAGGTAATTTTTTAGAGCATCGACGTTGCATGTACCCCTCATTCAACATCAGTTGTCGCCCCTTATACATCGAGTATTTCTGTTAATGTTATGTGATTGAGGAGCAATATACTCCCTCCACCAACATCAGTTGTCTTTCCTTCTTCATCGAGCAGCACTGTTAATATTCTGGGATTCAGGGACAATGTATCCTGAACAGCATCAGTTCCCCCCTTATACGTTGAGTAACTTTCTTAACTAATGTTAGGGGATTCAGGGACAACATACCCTCTCCGTCAACATCAGTTATCTTCCCTTACATGTGAAGTAGTTCCTGAGCAGCATCAGTTCACCCCCCACCTTACAGTAGCTTTCTTAATGCTAGGGGATTCAGGGTCAATATACCCTCTCCGTCAACAGCATCAGTTATCCGCCCTTATACGTCGAGTAGCTCTGTTAATGTTACAATATTCATGGGCAATATTCGTCTCCACCAGCAGGAGTTTTGTCCCCTTATACATCGATTTGCACTGTTAACGTTAGGGGATTCAGAGAAAATATACCCTCTCCGCCAATAACATGAGTTATCTCCCTCTATTACCGAGCAAGTTAGACATTGTTATGGGATTGATGGACTCGGTATCCAATCCTCCATCATCGGGTCCGCCCCCCTTGTGTAACGGGTAATTCCCTAAATAACATAGGATTCAGGGACAACGTACCCTGTATCAGTTATCTCTCCCTAATCACCGAGCAACTCAGACATTGCTATGGCATTCATGGACTCAGTATCTAGTTCTCTTTCATCATCAGTTAACTCCCGTACGCGACGAATAATTCCGTTGATAATACTGGATTCAAAAATCCGAGAGGAAAGGGGGTGATACATCAAACTTACCCATCAGGGAAACGAAATGGCAATTTTGGGAAAAATTAATTCAGAAGAAATTATTCATCAAATTCGTTTGGAAAATGTAAGGAATGCTACTTGGACAAAGCATTATGCTCTTTTAACTACAACTTTTGATGAAAAGCTTATCCAAAACTTTTGATTATTTGATTGATCATGATTTGCTACGCGTTTACATCCATTAAAAAGGTATATAAACCTATTGATTTTAACAATAAGAAAGAAAAAAGAAGGAGGCGGTCTTTAAGTTGATACAAATAAATGTTACAATCCACAAAAAAAAATTATTTTCAATTTTCAAATAAGAATAGGAACGAGTAGGTTACCTTCAGGAGGAACGGGCACTCGCATGACAAATACAGAGCGTGACAAGGGAAAATATGATTTTTCATAATAACTAACTGTGACATTATGTGCGCTGCTCGAGCTGTTGCTGTTGCCTTGCCAATAAGTTTAATGGTCCTAAGTTATAGTATAGTATAAATAGTTGGTAGAAACAAACTACAGTGAGATAGGGCCATTGTGCCTGGAACGAAAGATAACACTTCGAAGAGATGCAGTTTGAAGGAAATAGATACATTCCGGAACATTTCAAGGTACAGATCAGCATTATAAATGCTCAAAATTTGAATCAGGCGACTTACATGGATAAGCACGAAAGGCTGTGCAACATTTATCTCTGTATAGACAACCATCATTTTGATTTTACGGTTCCAGATAGTACTGCGAAGTCTGTAACTCCCTATTTCAGAGACGTTCACACCATAAATGCTACAAGTTTTGTCAAGTATGTATAAAAGAATGTTGCGTTGAAAACCACTTGGCAAATTGTAACGATTCGTCATCGTACATGTCGCAGAAAACTTTGCTTTGATGAGCAAAAGAAGAAATGCATCAATTTGGTCACAAAACAGATAAACAAAAAGTCCATTTGTGAATACTTTTTGAAATTTTTTACATTGTAATAGAGTCTTAGAAACGAGATGACGGTCTCACGATGATCACTGCTGTGATGAGTCATTTTGTAAAACTTGTAAAGTGTATTACACGAAGAAATACGAATGATTTATCTCACCAGAAACTCGAAAGAAAACCTCATCCACTTATGTGGTTTTTGACTTTAAATGCTCAGGAGAAAGTGGCGTACATTTTCCGAACTATTTTGTGTGTGCATGTGGTCATGCTTATGGTATATTTAGGAACAAGAATCCCCTCTGAAGGTTTTGTTGCCCGTGGGCAATATTCACACATTTCCATCAAACGGATGGAACGGTTGGTGCGCAAAACTGAGAGAGGGGAATATCCTTTATTCGTCCAGCATGCTCTCTGTCTAGGTGAGAAAAGGATGGGGAACATCGTGTTGATGACTTTGATAAAGAGGATAAGGTGGTGTATGAATTCCATGGCTGAAAGCTTGTCAGTTACGTGCTGTGGTTCTCTTCGGTTACTCCGGCTAATTCCACCATTCAAACTGGCTGTCACCATCTGAGTGAAATAATCTTGAGTGTGACATTGAACCACTCCCTCCATATCTGTTACTATCATGGTTGTAGTCAATGAGTCATCCAAAAGACCATAATTAAAAACTAAATGTTCCCATGGAACAACTCTACAAGGCTACTTAAGCAATATGGAAATATTTGTCATCGTTTGGGCTCAAATACATTTGTGTGTGGGAAAACGAGTTTAAGCGCGACATTGACACGAACGCGCAGTTGAAATCATTTCCACGATTAAATCCGACTCATGTTTTCTTCGGGGGAAGAACCAATGCCTAATGTCTACACTTTTGTGTGAAGGGAAAAGAAGAAATCAGTTATCTCCACGATTAAATCCGACTCATGTTTTCTTCGGGGGAAGAACCAATGCCTAATGTCTACACTTTTGTGTGAAGGGAAAAGAAGAAATCAGTTATCTTGACTTCACAAGTCTATACCCATTCATAAACAAGACGAGTACCCTTTGAAATACCCTGCCAATCTTGGAGAAATTCGACTTTGCCAAGGTAGAAGTTCTTCTAGAGCATTGTATCATCCAGTATTACCTTATCGTTTTGTATCGGTAGACTGATGTTTCCCATGTGCCAAATGTATGCTGAAAAATGTATCTTATGGATTAAGAATACTGATCAGCGATACGGATTTGATATTTTTGGAACATCATGATGTCTTGCCGGCATCATTGAAAACTGTTGACCGCTTCTCTCTTGCAGGAAACAAGCCTATGTTTATGTATACTATGATTGTCTTTTTGAATTTGGTGCTAATACTGTTATGTGGAATATGGAATAGGTCTTTGGATTATGGACGCGGATATTCTCTAATGGACGACGGCTGGATTATGAATGACGGACTAGACGCTTGTAATTGGGAAAAGGATATCAAAAATCATTAAATTTATGAAGTTTAGCATTCTGAGAGACCCTCCACTACGATGTTAAAAACCGACATAGTGGTCTGTTTGTTTTCTGAGTACATCAACACCTTTTTAGCCGCCAAACAACAAGCTCCGGTGTAGCCAGTATGGTGTGGAAGTGATGAATAATGCATCTGAGGCGAATATGAGAGTGTGATATTAGACAAATAAAAGACAGAAAAGAACCCGGGGGCAAGGCAGTCCTAAACGCGTTCTGGGGGAAGCTTGGCCAAAGATTAGAGCTTTACAGGGTCTTCGATCAACTAGGACGTCGCGAATTGTACTATAATACTGATAATGAAGAAATGATATTTGGTATGGCGTAAATCCCCCGCCACTGAGCATATATACATATGAAATGATTTTTGAGAAAGAAGGAATAAATTGGACGCAATTATGATAGTATCATGTATATCAGGCAGAGAAAGTATTTTGGGTCAATTAACCAAAATGACATAATGAAGACAAAGAAGAAAAAAAATCTGAGACGAATATGAGAGATGTGAAATTAGACAAATATAAGACAGAGGAACCCGGGGTTTTGTCAAGCTAACAAGACTGCCCTAAACGCGTTCTGGGGGAAGTTTGGCCAAATATTGTATGTGGATGTTGAAAAAAACTCAAAATGTCTCACGGAAGAACTTGATACTAAAGGTAAAAATGCCGTACAGACATGTATCCACATGGCTATCTACTCGACTATCTATACTACAATCCCTCATCAGGACCTTATTGACCGTCTGACTTCATTAATGGTATCTGTGTTCAAGAAAACTGATCGTAGATATATTCATGTCGGAAGCCATACAGCATTCTTTAGCTCTACTACATACAAGAGATATCATTCATGGGATGTTTCTTTGTTTATAGATTTGCTTGAGTTTCTGATTATAAATATCTATGTGAAATTTGGCAACACAATATATCAGCTGGATATAGGCATTCCAATGGGTACTAATTGTGCGCACCTGTTGGCTGAACTGTTTCTGACCTCTTATGAATATGACTATATGCAGACGCTTTCAGAAACCGACCCATTCAAAGCCCGTTCCTTCTCATTCACCAAACGCTATATAGACGATCTTCTCGCTGTGGATAATCGCTATATAAATGACGCAGTGAAGGATATATATCCACCTTCACTGGATTTGAAGGAAATTACATAGTCTTACAGGCACATCATATTTAGATCCAAGCGCCTCCGCTCAAAGTTTCTCAAATTTGGCGATACATATCGCATGTTGATAGCAAAATACGAGCGTAGCGTGCAAGATCTATGGCGTTACGTTTCGTAACTTGTGTCTAATTCCGCTTAACCCGGGACTGGGGGCCGTATGAACCTATGTACTTCAAGATCCTCATGGTGCTCACATGAACAGTCATAATCAAAGCGTGACTGAGAAACATCATTCTCTAGATGACGACTTTATAACGATTATTATGGATTAAGGATAGCTATCCCGTTAGAGACAAGTTTTGCACCCCCATGACAAACTGTCTTCTGTATTAATAAATATACAATGTACGTACATCGTAGGGATTTCAACTATATGATTTGTGTAACCAACGCTGCTACTGTGTAGAATATATTCCAATTTTTAGAAATTCAAACGAAAACGATAGCGTCCATATTTCAATTGAAATTTCATGAAAACTATTGATCTTGTTTCAATTTTGATGGTTTATCAAACTTTATCTCATTTTTTAAAATGTTTTGCCTGGTTTTGTTTTTACAGCTATTTTACTAAAATAAATTGAAAAAACCCCGAACTATTTTACTGTCGTTTGTCTTAAAAGTTAAAATAATTAAAAAATTTTAAATTAAAATTTTGTAAAAAACCCGGCTAGAAATCTGGCAATATGTGTCCAGCTATACATCTGATGAATTAATCCAAATTTTTGTTTGAATTCTATTGTCAAATACATTTTTAATCTGTCTACTGGGACCTACTCGAATTCTTGTTTATTATGGAAAACTATTACACTAAGTTTATTCACCAAGGCGGTTTAAAGTTCAATTTAAACTTTAAAAACTTGCTAAAACTTGTTCAGCTGAGAATTGTTCACACGCGTGTAGATCACTTCACGGCGGGTATCTGAGCGAAGTGTCACTGTCATAATTAGAAAGAAAAATGCGGATGTTTGCATGGTTTTGTTCAGAAGGTGGTAGATTAATGTGAATAAGTAGGACTAATAGATAATTAGTATACCAACATACTGCGGAAATGAGTTTTGGGAAGGGAAAATGAACAGACAAAAATAATAGTAGCCAAACCCAAGCTAAGGCAATCTGTTTAATTTTTCCAGTGCCTTGGAAACTAAATTTTTAATCCTAGCATTGAAGAACTTCTATTTAGAATTTTGATTTCATTTTTTCACCAAATTAGAAGCGTCTAGTCCGCCATTCATAATTCAGCCGTCGTCCATTAGAGAATATCCGCGTCCATAATCCAAAGACCTTTTCCATATTCCATATAACAGTAGTAGCACCAAATTCAAAAATACAATCATAGTATACATAAACATAGGCTTGTTTCCTGCAAGAGAGAAGCGGTCAACAGTTTTCAATGATGCCGGCGAGACATCATGATGTTCCAAAGATATCAAATCCGTATCGCTGATCAGTATTCTTAATCCATAATATTGTTAGACGAAATGGTGAATATTTGATTGAAGAAATAATTTTGACCCTCTAACGGGATAGCTATCCTTAAGAATACTGATCAGCGATGCGGATTTTATATTTTTGGAACATAAGGATGTTGTGTCGGCATCATTAAAAACTGTTGCCCGCTTCTCTCTTTCAGGAAACTAGCCTACATTTATGTATACTATGATTGTCTTTTTGAATTTGGTGCTAATACTGTTGTTTGGAATATGGAATAGGTCTTTGGATTATGGACGCGGATATTCTTTAATGAACGACGGCTGAATTATGAATGACGGACTAGAAGCTTGTAATTGCTACTCTTACACGTAAATCTGATAAATTTTCTATGTTTCTATGTCGTGGTGCTGAATCATAAGATTCAAAATATTCTCTTATCCGCTCTTTGTCTAGGCACATGGCAATCACATGTAACCTTGGCCTCAAGTGACTGGTTGTGTTGAAAAATATAAGCTCTAGGGAATGTATTTGTTCTTAATAGGAGGTTAAACCACATGTTTGATATAAGTGTCAGAAATCAAAATAGACGTAATTTGCTTTGTGTCTAGTAATGGAGTAATCAAAGAGACGTTTCTATTTTATCAAAGAATAGAATATTATCAAACTCTGCGCAACAAGTTACGGTGATCTTTTTCGGGAAAAGTTGCACAAAATGTATTTCTGAAGTTGCCTTGCTTCACAAATTAATTCGCTCCCATCATCCAGGTCTGTGGTTAAATCGAAGCAAAATAATGTATATCCGGAATTAAAGCCTCTGCTTTTTATTTTGTTTCCTCCGTCACGGTACAATTGTACTGTGCTGGTAAAGAGGCCGAGATAACTTCGCTCGTGATTGTGATTGCGGAACTCAGATTGTATGGGTTTCGTTGGGATTTCTGGACCATCTTGATGTGTAGCTAAGAAGTTATTGTCTAGGTGACGTAATTGAAAAGGGTTTGAAGGAAACTACAGATAACATAGCATATTTAGACCTATATCTCTATGAAAATGAAGCGGGCCTTCTCTCTCGTCGACTGTTTGACAAAAGAGATGATTGCAATTTCGACATCGTAAACTATCTCTTTCTGGACAGTAATATTTCAGTGGGACCTGCATATGGCGTATACATATCACGCCTAGTAGCATTTGCTAAATCCTGTGTTAAATGTGACGATTTTAATCAGCGGTGTTGACCGCTTCTCTTTTGCAGGAAACAAGCCTATGTTTATGTATACTATGACTGTCTTTTTGAATTTGGTGCTAATACTGTTACATGGAATATGGAATAGGTCTTTGGATTATGGACGCGGATATTCTCTGATGGACGACGGTTGAATTATGAATGACGGACCAGACGCTTGTAATTTGTCGAAGTCTTCATTGAAAGCATCAATATTTACACATCCTATGGCGATGCGCTTGGGCAATTGTCTTGACAACAGGTTTTTTCATTCACTGACAAATTACCTTGAGGAAACGAGAATACTTTCGTATCAACGCGGCGAAGAGGATGTTTTGTCTCAACTGTAATGATGGGTTCAATTTGACCTTACATCGCTGCTTCATCTTCCGTTATTTTATAGATTTATATAGGGGGTCAGCACGCGTCATTAGAGCAAATACATCTCTATTCACCACCAGTCTTATTTTTAGCAAGACGCAATTCAGAATGTATCTATTTCGTAGACATATGCCCAAATGCAATTGCCTCATTCAATCCACCAGTCGACGTTCATCGGTAAACTCTCTTCGCTTGACCAGTCCTTTATTTGTGGTTGTAACATCCATTTGACACGCTGTGTCCTTGAACCAAGGGGGCGTGGTCAACTGCGATGTTTTAACCTCTGATCCATATGTCTACAACGTTTCTAAATATGCGCTGTTTTGTTAACAGTTTGTTGCTGATGACACAAGTCATGCTGAAATCAACCTGGCTGAACATGGAATGCGATAATAAATTGACAGATCTTACATTCTCAGTTTCCAGTACAGATGTCCAATCTGCATGAACTGGAAAGATCTAAATAATCTTCTCCAGAACCTGAAATATCGAATTCTATATGCCCTGGATCCGTTATAGAGGATATAGGTTGATGTTGTACCCATTGACCATGTTCAACACTAGGGGTGCGCTGAACAAATCCAATTCGCTGAAGGTACATTCACATGAAAGACGGTATATCAGTAACATTATCGATCAAATATATCTCTACTAGTTGTTCTCTATTTAGTCCGGGAGCGACTGGTTAGTTTTCTGGCTATTTTCCTTTGTGTAGCTCCACTCGGCCTAACTGGAGGTCTGTTACTAGCTTGTTGAATGACTGAACTGAGTATATTTTATCCCGATTATTTTGCACGACGCGATGCTGCCTGTTTAACTTTCTGTCCATATAAAACATCTTCTGCTAACTGTAGTCCTGACCTTAACGCTTCTTTCTCCAAAGCTTTAGCTCCTTGTGTTAATAGAGCCAACACGGACTTCGCCAAACCTATTAGTTTATTTTGAAGACCATGCACCTTTTGCGTCCTAGCACCCCTAAAGACAGGGAGTCTATCACCTACTTGATTCCCATAATAAACGATTAATTTATTGGGGTCGCGACTCTCGTCCTTAACATTATATAAAAATTAGAAGAATGACGACGTCTAAAATGGCACATCTGTATCATTGTCATCTTTTATAAGTATTTATATAGTTGAAAACTCATTAGAACGGGAAATACTTGTTCGTATGATTTTGGGATGCGGGCGCCTTGAATCCCCTGGGCAGGTACTATTCGTAATAGATGGGCTATTATATCTTCTCCAACATGCGGTTCATTCACGTCACACTAAACACAAAGCGAATCCAGACCTTCTTTTACATCGACCATCCGATCACATATATACAGTTCTGGAGATGGGCTGACCCTAACCTAGTTTGCATGGTTGCACTCATTTCCAAATATACACGATTAGCAAGTACTAAGTGAGTGAGTGGGTGGATAGGTTTTAACGTCGCTTTCAACATTTTTTCAGTCTTATTACGACGGGGATGGGAAGGCAGGGGAGGGGGAGGGGCGGTGGTACCTACTTGTAACAGAGCAAATCTAATGCTGCCATTTGATGGTACTATCCCACTGAAATATCATGCCGTAGGCAGACCTGACACCCCACTCATACACATTATACTGACACCGAGCGAACCAGTCCTTGTTCTATTCTGTTAACGGTGAGTGTACGCGAGGAAGCAACAAGTTCCATTTTTCAAGTCTTTGGTATGATCCGGCCTGGGATTGAACCCAGTACCTATCGCTTACGATGCCGAGGCTCTAACCATTAGGCCACCGCAGTGCGGTCTTATTAGCAAGTAGTGAATTGACTTTACCAGATGTGTCATCCTAGTATAACCTCATTTTCTTCTTCAAATCATTCCTTTCAGCATTTTTGTGTTTTACAATGGTATCTACACATTGAGAATGACCTGGTGTCAGATTTATTTGATATTCTTTGTCCTCATCGACATTGACATTCATCCAGGCTGGATGCGTCATCCAACGTATAAAGGAAATGCATCTCAACAAGTCCTACTTCCCACATCCCAGTCCGACTAAAAGGCAGAGGAAGCTGCGTAACATAATGAGTCGATGCGTTCCGTGGAAAAAATTCTTAGAAAAATTAGAAGGTAAAGTGAGGTGAAACATAGTTGCTATGTTGAAAAAGTTTGAACCTATTTGGTTAGCGTCGCGCTCTCTTGTACCCTCAATAATTCTCCCAGCGTAACTTATTGGCGGATGTTTTTTCTTTTTGTTTTCGATCGAGTGACTAGACCTTTTGAACTATTCACCTCCTGCTTTTCGAGTTGTTGCTTGTTCATCCATGCCTATCGGTGTCAATTACCCTCTTCTTTGTCTCAGCGGTAGACATCTATGATGTTGGACTTTTTGCTGTTTGTAATCTTTTGCTCAGTCTTGGAGGAAAACTCCACGAACAACTTGGAACTTACAGAATGCATGATGTTGTTATTGTCGCAAATATTTCGGTGTCATCTTCTGTCACAGATAAGCATTGTAAAATGTTATTTTACTAAACTCTTTATATATGCAAATATCAATAACATTTAGTGTAATCACATGACACCATGGGATAGAACAATATCAGACACAAATGGTTGTCTCAATCATTAGAGAAATCCAATGAACCAATACTGTAGAGAGCTGTTACTGGATAATTCTAGGCTATACCTACTCACACAGCGGGAGAGTCTTTTTGATGCAAAACGTACAGCAGTTGTCCGATCGATTTTAGGATAACCGTCCTCTTACCTCCGAGGAACCGGAATAAGAGACAGCTGACACACCTCCTGCGTCCGTACCTCTTCCCCCATAAACTAATACAATAGACAGACAAACAATTGACCTGTCTTGGTCTTCCTATATCGGACACGTCTTCTTGTTTACACCCGGGTTCATTAACAATATTTAAACGTCTTACACTATCGTCTCTTGAACGCCCAAATCTTTATCCCTTTCACCTCTAGTAGCATCCTCATCCCCGTCTTCAAATGAAGATTCACTCATCTCAAGAACTCGCATCAACTACTTGATGTGCCCATTCCATCCTAGTACACACACCTTTCAAGACTCTTCCACCCACGTCTTAAGACGATCGTACTGTCGTGTCATGTCTGAATGTACACCGAGTTTCATCGTACCATTGTATCATCGTACCATCGTGCCATCGTACCATCGTGCCATCGTCCTATCGTGCCATCGTACCGCCGTATCATCGTACCATCGTATCATCATGCCATCGTGCCAACGTAACATCGTATCATCGTACCATCGTACAGTCGTGCCATCGTATCATCGCATCCCTGTACACATGCGCACAGACATTTTGCACAATCTTCCTGTTTTCATTTACACAACAAGTGAGGTAAGTTAGTGAACACTAGTAGTATATAAAGGTGATCTTTGGTCCAGTTGACCTAATTTCGCAGAAGGCATTGTCGCTATAGTTTCGGCAAAGGCCACTTCCGGAGTGCCCCCGGTGATGTATTCCTCCGCAGCATTCATGCGCGGTGATGCGGTCATGTCCGACGGTGATGTGGTTGAAACATACACCAATATACCTACTTGGGTGAAATATTCAATAAACCTAACCTATATGTGCTGTATCATGTTACTGAATACGAGTTTCGTGTCCAGTATCTCTCCACAGTTTCAAAACAAATTGCTGTCATCTGGACGTAAGGACGACAACTCTGATTGGACGAAAACTCTGTAGGCCCAATTCCTGGTTATCTAACTTGATTCGAACATTTCTAAATTGGTACGAATTTCCCTCCAGTTACTTCAATGTTAAAATCTCCGGCCATGTCCATTGACGTCACGTCCGGGTCAAAGGTGCCTTAATCCTGTGAGAAATCATCCAAGAAAAACAACTGACAGAGCACATCGGCAAAGTGATAAGCATCTTCCATGTAAGCTCCAGAGGTGTCCGTGAGCTCTGGAATGTCCTGATGTCTAGTTCCGGGTGATAAAAATTATAAAATTATAAAAGGCATTCTAAAAAAAATGTTAATATAATAAAAATTAAGATGGTTCGAACTCGTGAGAACGAATTTGTTGGAGGAAACTCGAAAATATAGAAAAATTGATAAGACAACTAAAGTCTTTCAAAGAGCCGGACAGATGTAAATGTACAGATTTTTGCGTTCCACGCCGCTAGAACGACGTGTCCTGGTAAGTAATCTCTTATATCTTGTCATAGTGATAACCAATTAAAAATAAGAAAATAATGTACCCTCTTTTGCAGACTTAATTTCGAATACGGAAATGGCATTCCTACTTACTGTAACTTTAAAAGGTCCCTTTTGCTGCGCTCAGTTTGAGGGTTAAAAGCAAAGCAAATTGATTATAAAACAGAGTATTGACACGGTCTGCATTTTTGGTATGTTCAGGTAACGACCGTCAACCGTAGAGGGAATTGTCCCAAATTTCCCAATTGGTTTAGTCGATTCGAAGCGAGTTTTGAACTTTGAGGGGGGGGATTTGGTTTAGTGTCACACTCAAGTTTATTTCACTCATATGGCGACAGTCAGTGTGGATGTTGGAGGAAGCCGGAGTACCCGGAGAGAACCACCCCCGATCGGCAAGTAACTGGCAAACTTTCACACATGCACCAGCTGGGCTCGAACCCGTGCCAGTTCAGTAGAGTGAGGCCAGCGAAGTTTGAGTAATTCTTTGATCATAACTATATGTGATTAATTGTTGAATGTTGCCTCTCCTCTCTGATAACTGATCAAAACATTCTCGTGCAGAAGTGATTAAGATAGAAACGTATACCTGTATGGCTTGTATATCTTCTGTTTGAAGATCATACATGCGTATGGTTAGAGTGCAAAATCTTGAATAACGGTCACCAATCTTCATGTTTCTTGCTTCAGCAATGGTCAATGCTATGCTTGTACTATACCCCTATTTACACAGAAGCGTGCCGATCTCTTTTTGAATTTGAAGCCGATTTGATTTAGGCAAATAAGTGCTTCCGATTGGTCTTTTGGTTCTATTGTAGGAACCTCGATTGCTCTACCAGGAACATCCATTTTAATTGTATGCATTTTGAACATTTCCCAAATCCTCCTCTCCCGATTTCATTCCACAATTTTTTTCGTGGGGGTCGCTCGCTCTTCGCTCGTGTTTTGGTATGTTGGCGAAGTGAATTGAACAACTTGCCTGAATTATTGGAACCACATTAGCTGCTCAGAGATGTGGCGCCTCAACCTATAGAAAAAATGAAGTATGCATCTTCGTCAAGATACCAGTATCAGAGAACGAGAGACAACTAGATGCGGATGGACAATATTAGAATATGCCTGCCCAGTATGGCAAAAAAATAAACAGCCATGCCGGCCTGAAGATATTGGAAAAGGTACGACGAAAAGGACTGGCTCTTTGCCTGAACATCCAAGCCAGAGCCGATAGAACGGCCATGGACTGTCCCGATAGACCTACGGCTGGAAACATATCGGTTAAAGAGCTTTCCATAATTCACTGTAGACTCCTGATCTAACCAATCTTAACAATCTAGACAGCCTCCTTGAACACAACGAGCTAAAGAGGTACATATCTGCCTTTCAGAAGATGCACGAGCATAGCAGGGAAATAGAGACACAGGAATCACGATATCACAAGTCGAACGACGGTGTCAGATTGAGAATGTCAGATAGATACAAGCGTCTAGTCCGTCATTCATTATTCAGCCGTCGTCCATTAAATAATTTCAGCGTCCATAATCCAAAGACGTAATTCATATAACAGCATTAGCACCAACTACAAAAAATAAATCATAGTATACATAAAAAAGGCTAGTTTCCCACAAGAGAGACCACAAGAGAGATGACGTCAACGGTTTTCAATGATGCCGGCACGACATCACGATGTTCTGAAAATATCAAATCCGTATCGCTGATAAGTATTCTTAATCCATATGCTTTTCGTTAAAGTCGTTATCTATTGTAGGATGTAACTCAGTCGCGTTTTGGTTGCTTCGTAAGCGGTGGGTTCGATCCCAGGCCGGGTCATACCTAAGACTTGAAAAATGGAACTTGTTGCTCCCTCGCTTACGCTCAGCATTAAGAGGATAGAACAAGGACTGGTTCGCTCGCTGTCAGTATAATGTGACTGAGTGGGGTATCATGTCTGCCTACGGCATGATATTTCAGTGGGACAGCACTATAAAATGGCAGCATTAGATCTGCTCTGTTACAAGTAGGTACCCCTTCCCTTCCCCGTCGTGATATAGCTGAAAAACTGTTGAAAGCGACGTTAAACCCTATTCACTCACTCACTCCTTGATTGCAACTGTTCATATGAACACTATCACGATCTTGAAATACATATGTTCATATGACCCTAGCCCCGGATTAAGCGAAATTAGACACAAGTTTCGAAAGGTAACGCCATAGATATTGCACGCTACATTAGTGTTTTAATATCAGCGTGCGATATGTATCGCCAAATTTAAGACACTTTGAGTGAAGACGCTTTGTGATATAACCCTGTTTCATAAGTTTCTGCAGTAATGTTTTGTGACGTTGATGAAGTTTGTCAAAACGAACACAGGATTTAGCCAATGCTACTAGGCGAGATATGTATACGGCCTATGCTGGTCCCACTTGAATATTACTGTCCAGAGAAGGATAGTTAACGATGTCATGATTGTTATCATCTTTTTTGTCGTGGAGTCGACAGGAGAGAAGGCCAGCTTCACTTTTATAGACATAAAGGTCTAAATGTGATGCGCCTTTATCGCTATCTGTAGTTTCCTTCAAATCCATTGAAGATGGAAATAGATCCTTAACTGTGTCATTTATATATCGATTATCCACAGTCGCTATATAGCTGAAATATTGCTGGACGCGACGTTAAACCTTAATTCTCTCTCTCTCTCGCTCTCTCTCGATTATCTAAAGCGAGAATATCGTCTATATGGAATGAGATGTGCCAGGCTCAACAAGTACCTGCACTAAAACCATTCTCGATGTGCGTCAGTGGAAACGGTGCCGTGGATAACTGCATCTTAGATTGCCCACTTTACGATATCCAGATACTGACAGTAGAGTCTGAACAGGCACCTGGATCTAGAAACCCTGTTCAGAGGGAGCCAAGAAGCAACAACAGAAAGATCAAATCTAAGGAAGATCTTGGGGGAGATTCATCAACGCAACTGGAAGATTCAACCAAGTCCTGCATCTTCAACATCTCAGTTCCAAGCACAAAAGGGATAGTCTACCGTAGGGACTGAAAATGTACAGTGGAGAATAATCAACACAACTGGGAATATTAGTACTATATTGCCCTAAGAACCAGGAATCAGTAAATATTCATCCAGTACGCAGTAGCGTGACCACGAAGACGTACAGTCCTGGATGCAGCATACAAACACTCAAACATTTTGGTACCGGTGCGAGATTGGAAGTGCCCTAGCTGTTGGACTGAGAGATGATCTGGCAATAATAACTTGCCGTATATACTAACGTATGTCCAGGCTCTACAGATATTGTATTATCTTCCGCGTGGTTGTAGATACCAGAAGTTTGCACAAGTAAAAGAAATCATTGAGAAAGACGTTAAAAAGGACTGGTCCAAGAGTAGAACCTTGAGGAACTCCTTTACTCAGGGGGATACATTAACTTACTGCATTGTCAAATTTTAAACCTCTGTCGATTGGATAAGTAGTTATCCTGACGGCAGATGGCTTTTCCAGGCATTTAGGGACAAGATCATTTGGAATGCAGTCAAAATCCTTAGAGAGGACCACACCAGCAGACTCATGATCATCCAAGGCATTTTTTCAATCTCCAACCACCCTTTTATTGCAGCTATAACCCATTCTAAACCTAGATGTCATAGAGTAAAACTTTGTTGAAAAAATAAAAAAGATCAAAAGTTGATCAGTCAGAATATTCACAAGCACCTTGGAGGGAGATGTTAATATACTCACTAGACAATAGTTCTCTCTACACATTGTGTCGCCCTTCTTACGAACTATTTCTTACAAATAGAAAAATCCATACATACATTTACCATTCTCGTTAATAGGGCATAATTGGCTACAGACTTAATTACTCTTGCAGACAAATTGTCATACACGGTCGATTGTTTAACATTTAAATGAGATATCTTCCCTGATACATCGAAGTCTGTAACATGTCTAAAATAGAACGTATGACTAGTGTTATCTCGAATAGATAATACATAAGGATATGTTAGAATATCTCCTTTGTTTGAGGTTCCAATGGACTACATCGACAAAATGACCATTGAAACTGTTGAGAAGCTCATATCGTTCTGATATTCAATCGTTTGTGTCGGTTATAGTAATATTATTGGTGAGATTGTCTTCATTTTTCGACACGGAAGGTGTGACAGATGGGATGTGTTACGACATTGTTCCGCCATCGCAACTGTGGATTTCTTTGGTGTTTTCAATTGAACAAATTTGGATAAAATGCGAGTAAATGAATGCGTCAGATCCGGCATTCCTTGGGCAGTCGTCGTCTATTAAAAGTTTCCAAAGGTCCATAATCCAAAGACCGGTTTCATCAATAATATTAGCATCCAAATTAACATAACCGAAAGACAAAAAGTAAATTGAAGTAAATTGAAAGATAGAAGGGATCAACAGTTTTCAATGATACCGACAAGAACAAATTAATATTTTGTACATCAAATCCGTATCACAATTCAGTGTTCGTATAGTACATTGTCGTGTCGTATCCGAAAAGTAATGTCACGATATAGGTGTGACAAAAAAGAAATAGAATGAGTATCTATGTCACGCTTTGATTGCGACTGTTCATATAAACACTACGGAGATGTATTTCACATAGGGTTTATACGGCCCCTAGCCCTTTGGAATTAGATACAAATTGCAATGCATAGCGCCAAAGATCTGCAATCAACAGATGATATGAATCACCGAATTTTAGAAACTTGGAATGCAGGCGTTTGATTTTATAACCTTGCTTTACAAGTTTTTGTAGCAATGCCTTGTGACGTTGATTGAAATCATCAAGGTTTTGACGAACTCTAGAATATACTACGAGGCGAGGTAGGTTTATACTTTATATCCAGGTCCTCCAGGAATATTACTATCCATGAAATGGTAATTTACAATGTCAAAATTGCAAACGTCTCTCTTGTCGTAGTCGAAGTGAGAGAAAGCCGTCGTTGCTTTTGAACGGATATAAGTCCAAATAAGATGTTCCATTTGGCGAATCTGTAGTCTCTTTCAAACCCAGTGAAGGAGTATAATCTCCTTCACCGAGTCGTCGAGGTCATATTTTGAACATTTGATATCAGCATCCAAACAACATTTGGAGAATAGAGGCAACGTTACTTATCTAGTTCAGAATAACCATGCTAAATGTCTTCCCATGATGTTTACTTTTGTGTTTTTATTATTCTTATTCCATACATATTTGGAATTGGTGGTAATTGTCATACGAAATAGGTCTTTCGATTATTGATGCGGAAATGTTTTTATGGCCTACGGATGAATATTGAATGTCGGATCTCCCGCTTGTTATTAATACCAGGAAGTCGGAGAGATTCCGATTGGATGTCAGACCAAGTTGAAGTATTTCCCCAACTGGATCCAATGTGTGTTCTTTGGCTCTTATACGCCATAATATAAGCGTCGACCAGAACACTATAGGAGTTTGTCATCATTCAACTTTATCCAATTTTACCTTCCTTACCCAGAATTGAATTCAGCTGTAAATGTATACAGTGTACACAGGGAGACTGGGTGAGGGGAAGGCAGTGCTTGTGACTATCAGTGGCCGATTGTATGCTGTCCAGTTAATAAGTGAGTTTTATTATATCATTCTAATTATGCCATATATAAATCTGTGGCGCACTACCCTGTATTCCTTGGATGAAGCTGGAAAGATGAACCGATAGCAGCCCTCTAATACATTCTTTCCCTGTCATCCGGTTAAATACCCTGGCTTCAGCAGTCTTTGAGTGAGAATATGACATGTAGAATTACAAGCGTCTAGTCCGTCATTCATAATCCAGCCGTCGTCCATTAGAGAATATCCGCGTCCATAATCCAAAGACCTATTCCATATTCCGTATAACAGTATTAGCACGAAATTCAAAAAGACAATCATAATATACATAAACATAGGCTTGTTTCCTGCAAGAGAGAAGCGGTCAACAGTTTTCAATGTTGCCGGCAAGACATCATGATGTTCCAAAAATATCAAATCCGTATCGCTGATCACTATTCTTAATCCATAATATTCGTTGTAAAGTCGTCATCTAAAGAAAGATGTATCTCAGTCACGCTTTGATTGTGACTGTTCATATGAGTACCATGAGGATCTTGAAGTACATGGGTTCATACGGCCCCTAGCCCCGGGTTAAGCGGAATTAGACACAAGTTACGAAATGTAGCGCCATAGATCTTGCACGCTACGTTCGTATTTGGCTATCAGCCTGCGATATGTATCGCCAAATTTGAGAAACTTTGAGTGGAGGCGCTTGGTGGGATAGCCCTGTTTTATAAGTTTCTACAACAGTGTTTTGTGACGTTGATTAAAATCATCACATTTAACACAGGATCTAGCAAATGCTACTAAGCGAGATATGTATACGCCATATGCAGGTCCCACTGGAATATTACTATCCAGAAAGGGATAGTTTACGATGTTGAAATTGTAATCATTTCTTTTGTCATAAAGTCGACGAGAGAGAATGGCCGCTTCATTTTTATAGAGATAGAGATCTAAATAAGATGTGCCTGTAGGGCTATCTGTAGTTTCCTTCAAATCCAGTGAAGGTGGATATATATCCTTCACTGCGTCATTTATATAGCGATTATCCACAGCGAGAAGATCGTCTATATAGTGTTTGGTGAATGAGAAGGAACGGGCTTTGAATGGATCGGTTTTTGAAAGCGCCTGCATATAGTCATATTCATAAGAGAACAGATATAGGTCAGCCAACAGGGGTGCACAATTAGTACCCATTGGAATACCTATATGCTGCTGATATATTGTGTTGCCAAATTTCACATAGATATTTTTAATGGGAAATTCAAGCAACTCTATAAACAAAGAAACATCCCATGAATGATATCTCTTGTATGTAGTCGAGCTAAAGAATGCTTCATGGCCTCCGACATTAATATATCTACGATCAGTTTTCTTGAACACAGATACTATTAATGAACTTATACGGTCAATAAAGTCCTGATGAGGGATTGTAGTCTAGAGAGTCGAGAAATCCCATGTGGATACATGTCTGTACGGTATGTGACCTTTAGCATCAAGTTCTTCCGTAAGACATTTTGAGTTTTTCAATATCCACATACATTCAACGCCAGAGTTCTTAGAAATAGTGGCGCAATGCCTTTCCCAAAATGCTTTTACCTCCTGAAGGGCCCTCGTCAATAGGGTTGAAAGAAGCTTGGTGGTGCAGCTTCTAGAAGCAGCTATGAATCTAGCTTTGTATGGTGATTTATGCATTTTGGGAGTCAAGCATATTTTTGGTATGTCGTTATGATTGGTTGGAAGACAAATACCTCTTTCCCTGAGAAACTTTTTGTGATTGTTAAATAGATCTTCCAGAGTAAATGCAGTTTGGGAGTAAGTAGATGATTTGATGAAGATTTGTCTACACTCAATTCTTTAACCAGCACCTGGTAATAGTAATATTTACATATGAATATTATATTATTCGGAGCTTTGTCTGCTGAGACTATGACGAATTTACTCTGGAGATTTGCTAGAACTTCTTGCGAATTGAGGTTTCTCAGTATTTGTTTTGCTTGGGGAAGAGTACTTCTGTCAATATGGCGGGTTGTTTCAACGACCTTGCTCTTGGTGAGGTCCAGCCAATCAGCGAGTACTGTAGGTTCAACTTTTTCTCGCTTAGACCAATCAATAACGTACTGTTCTAATGCAGACATGACTATCTTCTGGTCGGCCCTCAGATTTATTCTTCTTGGCTGTCTATATTTAGGTCCTTTCATCAGGAGTAATTTCAGATCCTTATCACTCACCACATCAAGGTCACCAGTCACAATATGTTTGCATGGTGTATAGATAAAGTTCGACAATTCACAATCACAACTATAGCCTCCTGACGTGTATAAGTTCCACTCAAACTCTTTGACAGCATTGGAATAATTGAATATTTTGGTGGCTATAGATTTAGTATACTTATATGAAATGCAAGGAGGTCCTGTGAACTTGAAATAGTTTGGTACAGCGTTGCGTACCTCTGGATCATTCAGGATTGCTATATGATGTCACAATGGTTGCTATACCCGCATATTAAATTCCTGCCAGTTATGTCCTTGAAACTTCTGATTTCTTGAAATGTCTTCTAGAAACTTCGTAAAGTGACTACATTTTTCTCTTCACGATGGGCGTTTACTCCCTTTGTTCTGTTATCGAGCCCGAAGAGGGTTGAATAATTACTTCGGACACCCCGTTCCATCATATCCATCGTCAAAAATGAATAATGTGCACATTCTGAACTTACTGGATATAAATCTCTCGAGAAAAAGGACTTCAGTTCTGGTTACAACCAGTATCTAAAGATAACGCGCAAGGCCATGGGCCAGCATATCCTAAAATGTACAAGGTTGATTGGGATGACAAAGCTTTTCTCAAATGTCCCATTAACGCATGCTCTAGAAACTTTATACTGATAATATTTCGTAGTTTGGCCTGGAATTATAGAGGAATGTAAAGCATTCACCAACAAATTGAAATCATTGAAGCCAATGTTATACATGGTATGGCATACACCGATTTATTTTGGTTCATACTCGGAAAAATCAAAAGGTGGAAAGTGTTGTAATTTGATTTTCCTGCATATATCAACTTTTTCGACGAAATATATTTGATTAGTAGTATATATTTCCATTGTCTCTGTTATAAGTACGTGAAAATACTCACCATATCGTATTCTGGAAGCAGAGGTACATGTTAAAAGTCTCATTTCTAGATGGGTAGCATGCGTGATTTTTCATAATGCTACATGTTTCACACTATTTACCCATAAAAACATGTCTAATAGACGTAACGATATAGCTATATGAGAGTTGTGACATTTCGCTCGAGTTGCCGTTTCAGTACAACGGCCCGAATAGCTCGAAACATCAAAGCCGAAACATGTACAATCGAGTCGTAAAGCCGCCATGTCTCAAGGAACGCGGGGTAACAGACGGATAGTGCTGTCTGATGCATGGTATTAGATAGACACCACGTCGTTTCCACAGAGACTGACCCGTAACTCAGATATACATTGCCACATCGTACATTAGCTTTATCAGTCTGCAAAAAAAGAAATGATTACCACTGGCTTCCAGATATTTATTGATGATCTTTTGCGATCGTGAGGATATCTGTCGGTATTGAGAACTGACCGACTAGTCAATTTAATTGAAGTACTTGCATCAGAATTTGACTCTCCCAGCCCTCCGGACAGACTATTTCAGCATATTCAGCATTTTCCCTCCCCATTAGATATGTTTTATTCCTTGAATTAGAGGTCTAAAACTTCCCACAGTATATCTTGGGGTCAAGCTCTAATAGGAATTCCAAAAAATCCTTTTGCAACATGGACGCTTTGAAGACTTCACAGTTATGTATTATCTTAGGTCATAACCATAGATTCCCATACATGTAATCAAGAGATCGTGAGATTTATTAAATACCTTTATAAGTGGAATGAATAATATACTGTGAGTAAACCTCGCCACCAAGAGCCCTCAATAGAATTGCTATCCAAAACTTACAGAACTGCAAATACACATTGCATTGGAATCGGTTTAGCGTGAAGATAAAAGTTAGGCTGCAAAGTATATAGTCCATTTCCACTTGATAGAATAAGACAACAAATGTTGACATGGTGTTTTTCGAATTCTTCTGTTCATATATTATCTATAATCAAGAGACTATATAACCAGAAACAACAATGCCGGGTTCCCAGCAATTGGCAATCACATACACCATCTAGGTATCGCAGTAGCGTGACCACGAAGACGTACAGTCCTGGATGCAGCACACAAACACTCAAACATTTTGGTACCGGTGCGAGATTGGAAGTGCCCTAGCTGTTGGACTGAGAGATGATCTGGCAATAATAACTTGCCGTATATACTAACGTATGTCCAGGCTCTACAGATATTGCATTATCTTCCGCGTGGTTGTAGATACCAGAAGTTTGCACAAGTAAAAGAAATCATTGAGAAAGACGTTAAAAAGGACTGGTCCAAGAGTAGAACCTTGAGGAACTCCTTTACTCAGGGGGTTACATTAACTTACTGCATTGTCAAATTTTAAACCTCTGTCGATTGGATAAGCAGTTATCCTGACGGCAGATGGCCTATCCAGGCATTTAGGGACAAGATCATTTGGAATGCAGTCAAAATCCTTAGAGAGGACCACACCAGCAGACTCATGATCATCCAAGGCATTTTTTCAATCTCCAACCATCCTTTTATTGCAGCTATAGCCCATTCTAAACCTAGATGTGATAGAGTAAAACTTTGTTGAAAAAATAAAAAAGATCAAAAGTTGATCAGTCAGAATATTCACAAGCACCTTGGAGGGAGATGTTAATATACTCACTAGACAATAGTTCTCTCTACACATTGTGTCGCCCTTCTTACGAACTATTTCTTACAAATAGAAAAATCCATACATACATTTACCATTCTCGTTAATAGGGCATAATTGGCTACAGACTTAATTACTCTTGCAGACAAATTGTCATACACGGTCGATTGTTTAACATTTAAATGAGATATCTTCCCTGATACATCGAAGTCTGTAACATGTCTAAAATAGAACGTATGACTAGTGTTATCTCGAATAGATAATACATAAGGATATGTTAGAATATCTCCTTTGTTTGAGGTTCCAATGGACTACATCGACAAAATGACCATTGAAACTGTTGAGAAGCTCATATCGTTCTGATATTCAATCGTTTGTGTCGGTTATAGTAATATTATTGGTGAGACTATTTTCATTTTTCGACAAGGAAGGTGTGACAGATGGGATGTGTTACGACATTGTTCCGCCATCGCAACTTTCTTGGAAATATCCACGAATAGATTTACGCATGACAGATATGCGAACATTGGAGTTGGTTTTACATTCTGATATATATCCCACAATATATGTTTTCTGTTGACTGCCTTTCTCATTTCAGAATTCATAAAAATTGTCTCATACTTTTTAGTTCTCTTAAATTATATTGGTGCATATATCTATTCGAGGGGTTATGGACCATCTCAGTGTATTTTCACACATCCTCTAGCTATTGTCTTCTTATTCTGAGAACTGTGAACATGATCAAAAAACATGTATATATTATTGGTAAGCTTATTTTCTGGGATTTCACATGGTCCAATAAATCGGTTGTGAGATTGATAAGTATGAAATTATTCCGATTTAAATATTTTTCTTTTCATAACATGAGAGACCATTTTCAAACGTTCATGTTTCGGGAAGTTCCAGATGTTCAGTTAAATTGTTACCTTTGCCGAGAAAAACAACCCTTCAACAAAGTATTGCTTCCACAGTTTTTCAAAATTTGGCACAGGTCTTCATCTGTGGATTTCTTTGGTGTTTTAAATTGAACAAATTTGGATAAAATGCGAGTAAATGAATGCGTCAGATCCGGCATTCCTTGGGCAGTCGTCGTCTATTAAAAGTTTCCAAAGGTCCATAATCCAAAGACCGGTTTCATCAATAATATTAGCACCCAAATTAACATAACCGAAAGACAAAAAGTAAATTGAAGTAAATTGAAAGACAGAAGGGGTCAACAGTTTTCAATGATACCGACAAGAACAAATTAATATTTTGTACATCAAATCCGTATCACAATTCAGTGTTCGTATAGTACATTGTCGTGTCGTATCCGAAAAGTGATGTCACGATATAGGTGTGACAAAAAAGAAATAGAATGAGTATCTATGTCACGCTTTGATTGCGACTGTTCATATAAACACTACGGAGATGTATTTCACATAGGGTTTATACGGCCCCTAGCCCTTTGGAATTAGATACAAATTGCAATGCATAGCGCCAAAGATCTGCAATCAACAGGTGATATGAATCACCGAATTTTAGAAACTTGGAATGCAGGCGTTTGATTTTATAACCTTGCTTTACAAGTTTTTGTAGCAATGCCTTGTGACGTTGATTGAAATCATCAAGGTTTTGACGAACTCTAGAATATACTACGAGGCGAGGTAGGTTTATACTTTATATCCAGGTCCTCCAGGAATATTACTATCCATGAAATGGTAATTTACAATGTCAAAATTGCAAACGTCTCTCTTGTCGTAGTCGAAGTGAGAGAAAGCCGTCGTTGCTTTTGAACGGATATAAGTCCAAATAAGATGTTCCATTTGGCGAATCTGTAGTCTCTTTCAAACCCAGTGAAGGAGGTATAATCTCCTTCACCGAGTCGTCGAGGTCATATTTTGAACATTTGATATCAGCATCCAAACAACATTTGGAGAACAGAGGCAACGTTACTTATCTAGTTCAGAATAACCATGCTAAATGTCTTCCCATGATGTTTACTTTTGTGTTTTTATTATTTTTATTCCATACATATTTGGAATTGGTGGTAATTGTCATACGAAATAGGTCTTTCGATTATTGATGCGGAAATGTTTTTATGGCCTACGGATGAATATTGAATGTCGGATCTCCCGCTTGTTATTAATACCAGGAAGTCGGAGAGATTCCGATTGGATGTCAGACCAAGTTGAAGTATTTCCCCAACTGGATCCAATGTGTGTTCTTTGGCTCTTATACGCCATAATATAAGCGTCGACCAGAACACTATAGGAGTTTGTCATCATTCAACTTTATCCAATTTTACCTTCCTCACCCAGAATTGAATTCAGCTGTAAATGTATACAGCGTACATATGGAGATTGGGTGAGGGAAAGGCAGTGCTTGTGACTATCAGTGGCCGATTGTATGCTGTCCAGTTAATCGGTGAGTTATATTATTATACCATATATAAATCTGTGGCGCACCACCCTGTATTCCTTGGATGAAGCTGGAAAGATGAACCGATAGCTGACCTCTATTACATTCTTTCCCTGTCATCCGGTTAAATACCCTGGCTTCAGCAGTCTTTGAGTGAGAATATGACATGTAGAAGTCACAATGGTTGCTATACCCGCATATTAAATTCCTGCCAGTTATGTCCGTGAAACTTCTGATTTCTTGAAATGTCTTCTAGAAACTTCGTACAGTGACTACATTTTTCTCTTCACGATGGGCGTTTACTCCCTTTGTTCTGTTATCGAGCCCGAAGAGGGTTCAATAATTACTTCGGACACCCCGTTCCATCATATCCATCGTCAATAATGAATAATGAGCACATTCTGAACTTACTGGATATAAATCTCTCGAGAAAAAGGACTTCAGTTCTGGTTACAACCAGTATCTAAAGATAACGCGCACGGCCATGGGCCAGCATATGCTAAAATGTACAAGGTTGATTGGGATGAGAAAGCTTTTCTCAAATGTCCCATTAACGCATGCTCTAGAAACTTTATACTGATAATATTTCGTAGTTTGGCATGGAATTATAGAGGAATGTAAAGCATTCACCAACAAATTGAAATCATTGAAGCCAATAATACTCGGTACCATTCCTAGACCTTATGGTTACATGGTATGGCATACACAGATTTATTTGGAGACGTTATGTTATACATGGTATGGCATACACCGATTTATTTTGGTTCATACTCGAAAAAATCAAATGGGGAAAGTGTTGTAATTTAATTTTCCTGCATATATAAACTTTTTCGACGAAATATATTTGATTAGTAGTATATATTTCCATTGTCTCTGTTATAAATGCGTGAAAATACTCACCATATCGTATTCTGGAAGCAGAGGTACATGTTAAAAGTCTCATTTCTAGATGGGTAACATGCGTGATGTTTCATAATGCTAAATGTTTCACACTATTTACCCATAAAAACATGTCTAATAGACGTAACGATATAGCTATACGAGAGTTGTGACATTTCGCTCGAGTTGCCGTTTCAGTACAACGGCCCGAATAGCTCGAAACATCAAAGCTGAAACATGTACAATCGAGTCGTAAAGCCGCCATGTCTCAAGGAACGCGGGGTAACAGACGGATAGTGCTGTCTGATGCATGGTATTAGATAGACACCACGTCGTTTCCACAAAGACTGACCCGTAACTCAGATATACATTGCCACATCGTACATTAGCTTTATCAGTCTGCAAAAAAAGAAATGATTACCACTGGCTTCCAGATATTTATTTATGATCTTTTGCGATCGTGAGGATATCTGTCGGTATTGAGAACTGACCGACTAGTCAATTTAATTGAAGTACTTGCATCAGAATTTGACTCTCCCAGCCCTCCCGACAGACCATTTCAGCATATTCAGCATTTCCCCTCCCCATTAGATATGTTTTATTCCTTGAATTAGAGGTCTAAAACTTCCCACAGTATATCTTGGGGTCAAGCTCTAATAGGAATTCAGAAAAATCCGTTTGCAACATGGACGCTTTGAAGACTTCACAGTTATGTATTATCTTAGGTCATAACCATAGGTTCCCATACATGTAATCAAGAGATCGTGAGATTTATTAAATACCTTTATAAGTGGAATGAATAATATACTGTGAGTAAACCTCGCGACCAAGAGCCCTCAATAGAATTGCTATCCAAAACTTACAGAACTGCAAATACACATTGCATTGGAATCGGTTTAGCGTGGAGATAAAAGTTAGGCTGCAAAGTATATAGTCCATTTCCACTTGATAGAATAAGACAACAAATGTTGACATGGTGTTTTTCGAATTCTTCTGTTCATATATTATCTATAATCAAGAGACTATATAACCAGAAACAACAATGCCGGGTTCCCAGCAATTGGCAATCACATACACCATCTAGGTATCGCAGTAGCGTGACCACGAAGACGTACAGTCCTGGATGCAGCACACAAACACTCAAACATTTTGGTACCGGTGCGAGATTGGAAGTGCCCTAGCTGTTGGACTGAGAGATGATCTGGCAATAATAACTTGCCGTATATACTAACGTATGTTCAGGCTCTACAGATATTGTATTATCTTCCGCGTGGTTGTAGATACCAGAAGTTTGCACAAGTAAAACAAATCATTGAGAAAGACGTTAAAAAGGACTGGTCCAAGAGTAGAACCTTGAGGAACTCCTTTACTCAGGGGGTTACATTAACTTACTGCACTGTCAAATTTTAAACCTCTGTCGATTGGATAAGTAGTTATCCTGACGGCAGATGGCCTATCCAGGCATTTAGGGACAAGATCATTTGGAATGCAGTCAAAATCCTTAGAGAGGACCACACCAGCAGACTCATGATCATCCAAGGCATTTTTTCAATCTCCAACCACCCTTTTATTGCAGCTATAGCCCATTCTAAACCTAGATGTCATAGAGTAAAACTTTGTTGAAAAAATAAAAAAGATCAAAAGTTGATCAGTCAGAATATTCACAAGCACCTTGGAGGGAGATGTTAATATACTCACTAGACAATAGTTCTCTCTACACATTGTGTCGCCCTTCTTACGAACTATTTCTTACAAATAGAAAAATCCATACATACATTTACCATTCTCGTTCATAGGGCATAATTGGCTACAGACTTAATTACTCTTGCAGATAAATTGTCATACACGGTCGATTGTTTAACATTTAAATGAGATATCTTCCCTGATACATCGAAGTCTGTAACGTATGACTAGTGTTATCTCGAATAGATAATACATAAGGATGTGTTAGAATATCTCCTTTGTTTGAGGTTCCAATGGACTACATCGACAAAATGACCATTGAAACTGTTGAGAAGCTCATATCGTTCTGATATTCAATCGTTTGTGTCGGTTATAGTAATATTATTGGTGAGATTATTTTCATTTTTCGACAAGGAAGGTGTGACAGATGGGATGTGTTACGACATTGTTCCGCCATCGCAACTTTCTTGGAAATATCCACGAATAGATTTACGCATGACAGATATGCGAACATTGGAGTTGGTTTTACATTCTGATATATATCCCACAATATATGTTTTCTGTTGACTGCCTTTCTCATTTCAGAATTCATAAAAATTGTCTCATACTTTTTAGTTCTCTTAAATTATATTGGTGCATATATCTATTCGAGGGGTTATGGACCATCTCAGTGTATTTTCACACATCCTCTAGCTATTGTCTTCTTATTCTGAGAACTGTGAACATGATCAAAAAACATGTATATATTATTGGTAAGCTTATTTTCTGGGATTTCACATGGTCCAATAAATCGGTTGTGAGATTGATAAGTATGAAATTATTCCGATTTAAATATTTTTCTTTTCATAACATGAGAGACCATTTTCAAACGTTCATGTTTCGGGAAGTTCCAGATGTTCAGTTAAATTGTTACCTTTGCTGAGAAAAACAACCCTTCAACAAAGTATTGCTTCCACAGTTTTTCAAAATTTGGCACAGGTCTTCATCTGTGGATTTCTTTGGTGTTTTCAATTGAACAAATTTGGATAAAATGCGAGTAAATGAATGCGTCAGATCCGGCATTCCTTGGGCAGTCGTCGTCTATTAAAAGTTTCCAAAGGTCCATAATCCAAAGACCGGTTTCATCAATAATATTAGCACCCAAATTAACATAACCGAAAGACAAAAAGTAAATTGAAGTAAATTGAAAGACAGAAGGGGTCAACAGTTTTCAATGATACCGACAAGAACAAATTAATATTTTGTACATCAAATCCGTATCACAATTCAGTGTTCGTATAGTACATTGTCGTGTCGTATCCGAAAAGTGATGTCACGATATAGGTGTGACAAAAAAGAAATAGAATGAGTATCTATGTCACGCTTTGATTGCGACTGTTCATATAAACACTACGGAGATGTATTTCACATAGGGTTTATACGGCCCCTAGCCCTTTGGAATTAGATACAAATTGCAATGCATAGCGCCAAAGATCTGCAATCAACAGGTGATATGAATCACCGAATTTTAGAAACTTGGAATGCAGGCGTTTGATTTTATAACCTTGCTTTACAAGTTTTTGTAGCAATGCCTTGTGACGTTGATTGAAATCATCAAGGTTTTGACGAACTCTAGAATATACTACGAGGCGAGGTAGGTTTATACTTTATATCCAGGTCCTCCAGGAATATTACTATCCATGAAATGGTAATTTACAATGTCAAAATTGCAAACGTCTCTCTTGTCGTAGTCGAAGTGAGAGAAAGCCGTCGTTGCTTTTGAACGGATATAAGTCCAAATAAGACGTTCCATTTGGCGAATCTGTAGTCTCTTTCAAACCCAGTGAAGGAGTATAATCTCCTTCACCGAGTCGTCGAGGTCATATTTTGAACATTTGATATCAGCATCCAAACAACATTTGGAGAACAGAGGCAACGTTACTTATCTAGTTCAGAATAACCATGCTAAATGTCTTCCCATGATGTTTACTTTTGTGTTTTTATTATTTTTATTCCATACATATTTGGAATTGGTGGTAATTGTCATACGAAATAGGTCTTTCGATTATTGATGCGGAAATGTTTTTATGGCCTACGGATGAATATTGAATGTCGGATCTCCCGCTTGTTATTAATACCAGGAAGTCGGAGAGATTCCGATTGGATGTCAGACCAAGTTGAAGTATTTCCCCAACTGGATCCAATGTGTGTTCTTTGGCTCTTATACGCCATAATATAAGCGTCGACCAGAACACTATAGGAGTTTGTCATCATTCAACTTTATCCAATTTTACCTTCCTCACCCAGAATTGAATTCAGCTGTAAATGTATACAGCGTACATATGGAGATTGGGTGAGGGGAAGGCAGTGCTTGTGACTATCAGTGGCCGATTGTATGCTGTCCAGTTAATCGGTGAGTTATATTATTATACCATATATAAATCTGTGGCGCACCACCCTGTATTCCTTGGATGAAGCTGGAAAGATGAACCGATAGCTGACCTCTATTACATTCTTTCCCTGTCATCCGGTTAAATACCCTGGCTTCAGCAGTCTTTGAGTGAGAATATGACATGTAGAAGTCACAATGGTTGCTATACCCGCATATTAAATTCCTGCCAGTTATGTCCGTGAAACTTCTGATTTCTTGAAATGTCTTCTAGAAACTTCGTACAGTGACTACATTTTTCTCTTCACGATGGGCGTTTACTCCCTTTGTTCTGTTATCGAGCCCGAAGAGGGTTCAATAATTACTTCGGACACCCCGTTCCATCATATCCATCGTCAATAATGAATAATGAGCACATTCTGAACTTACTGGATATAAATCTCTCGAGAAAAAGGACTTCAGTTCTGGTTACAACCAGTATCTAAAGATAACGCGCACGGCCATGGGCCAGCATATGCTAAAATGTACAAGGTTGATTGGGATGAGAAAGCTTTTCTCAAATGTCCCATTAACGCATGCTCTAGAAACTTTATACTGATAATATTTCGTAGTTTGGCATGGAATTATAGAGGAATGTAAAGCATTCACCAACAAATTGAAATCATTGAAGCCAATAATACTCGGTACCATTCCTAGACCTTATGGTTACATGGTATGGCATACACAGATTTATTTGGAGACGTTATGTTATACATGGTATGGCATACACCGATTTATTTTGGTTCATACTCGAAAAAATCAAATGGGGAAAGTGTTGTAATTTAATTTTCCTGCATATATAAACTTTTTCGACGAAATATATTTGATTACTAGTATATATTTCCATTGTCTCTGTTATAAATGCGTGAAAATACTCACCATATCGTATTCTGGAAGCAGAGGTACATGTTAAAAGTCTCATTTCTAGATGGGTAACATGCGTGATGTTTCATAATGCTAAATGTTTCACACTATTTACCCATAAAAACATGTCTAATAGACGTAACGATATAGCTATACGAGAGTTGTGACATTTCGCTCGAGTTGCCGTTTCAGTACAACGGCCCGAATAGCTCGAAACATCAAAGCTGAAACATGTACAATCGAGTCGTAAAGCCGCCATGTCTCAAGGAACGCGGGGTAACAGACGGATAGTGCTGTCTGATGCATGGTATTAGATAGACACCACGTCGTTTCCACAAAGACTGACCCGTAACTCAGATATACATTGCCACATCGTACATTAGCTTTATCAGTCTGCAAAAAAAGAAATGATTACCACTGGCTTCCAGATATTTATTGATGATCTTTTGCGATCGTGAGGATATCTGTCGGTATTGAGAACTCACCGACTAGTCAATTTAATTGAAGTACTTGCATCAGAATTTGACTCTCCCAGCCCTCCGGACAGACCATTTCAGCATATTCAGCATTTCCCCTCCCCATTAGATATGTTTTATTCCTTGAATTAGAGGTCTAAAACTTCCCACAGTATATCTTGGGGTCAAGCTCTAATAGGAATTCCAAAAAATCCGTTTGCAACATGGACGCTTTGAAGACATTATGTATTATCTTAGGTCATAACCATAGGTTCCCATACATGTAATCGAGAGATCGTGAGATTTATTAAATACCTTTATAAGTGGAATGAATAATATACTGTGAGTAAACCTCGCGACCAAGAGCCCTCAATAGAATTGCTATCCAAAACTTACAGAACTGCAAATACACATTGCATTGGAATCGGTTTAGCGTGGAGATAAAAGTTAGGCTGCAAAGTATATAGTCCATTTCCACTTGATAGAATAAGACAACAAATGTTGACATGGTGTTTTTCGAATTCTTCTGTTCATATATTATCTATAATCAAGAGACTATATAACCAGAAACAACAATGCCGGGTTCCCAGCAATTGGCAATCACATACACCATCTAGGTTAATGAGAGGCCCCGGACGTCAAACGGGTCACAATTTTCTCCAGGAAAAACAGGCCAGGCGCATTGTCTTTGTAGCTATGCTCGTTCAGTCGTGTACAGGTCCTTTGCCCTTTCCATACGTTGAATGTAATCTATTTGAGACCACATCTCTGTTGTAAACTATGTTTATATATATTTAAAACTTCACTCCGGCCAAGCATGTGCTTTCGATCTCCCAGGCTAACTTTAGCCATCCAGTACTCCGGTCTTACACTAAGATTGTGATTTCTTCCTTTACACACTTTCGCTTTCTCGCCTTGGGACCAGATATTACCAAAAACGCCTTCTGGATTTTCTGTGTAGCTGAGATATTTGTCGACTCCGAAACCTCTATGTTCCTCATCTGGATGTTGCCTAACATATATGCTTAGCCACTCTGGTCGTTCGAATCCGGTATTTGGAAAATCCAACAATTTTGATTTGTCGATGGCAAGTAATTTTCAGAATGATTATTGCGAGCAAACTTTGTATATATCGGTTCAGCGGGAGAAGGTCTTTGAAGACTTTCATGTATTTAAGATGGTCACAAAGGATGTAGACCAGCCGGCTTCTTAACCCTACCTGGCCTGGGGGGGGGGGGGAGGGGCGAAATGGCCCCCTACCAAACTTTCTATCTCCGGAACGACAAAAAATGGAGAGCTGAAACTGATAGCTTATCATATTGGGGTCATTTTGAGCCTATTTGCATAACCCCCCGAGCAGAGGATCATGAGTACATTCAAGATGGCGGCCACGTGGGGTACCAGAAAAGTGATGTTTTTGTCATATTTCTTCAAAATTTCTGCTTTTCCGCGATGAAAAGTGGGCAAAAGGTATTTTATTTCACATCACATTAATATTTACTAATTTATCATGCAGTTTTGGCGAAGAAATTGCACAAATAAAAAATTCGGAAAATCCAACCGAAAAATCGACCAAAAATGTCGTTTTTGAAAATGACGTCACTGTGACCTCATAAAAACGGTCATCTTGGATGCTTTTTTACATTTTCTGCTAGAGCTTGACCCTACCAGAAGTAGTAGGCCATTTCGGCTCCCCATCCCCAGGCCTGGACAGGTCTCAAAAAGCCCAGGCCAGATAGGGTTAAGGAGTCAATAGGTAAATCTCTTGTGATAATGGCGGAAAAATAAAATAATTGTTATAATAGGTTTCCGGCTTGGAACTCGAATAACAATAAAAATACAGTGAGGTGAATCTCAAGGTGTGTGTAAGTATAACGTTGAATTAATATTTGATGTTGCAATGGCCGGGTATCTCGAGGTAATATTCGTTGCATGTTTAGGAATGCTGTTGATTCCCGACAAACAATTTGAACCATGTTAGGCATGCACGTTTCATCAACTTCGTCCTATGCCAGACTTATTTAATTCCACTGATTGATATGTGACGGAGAACGGCGGATACTGATAAAAAGTCATATTGCCCCACCAACATATTTTGCATCGCTGCCAAAGATATCGTAATGACCACTTGTGATTCTCGGACGTTAAAATGTTCTTGTGTATATAAGCTACGGTTATACTGAAGCCGTACTTACCTGAAATAACGAACACGCACGAATTCTCATATACAAGAATATACCAGTGTTCCTCGGAGGTGAAACCCGAGATCATAGAGAGATGGATTCGAAAAGCCTATTTTGGATCAAATCTCGCGAGTGACATTACACAAACTGCGTACACGTATGAGCAAATTCGTGGAAAATTCTCACCTTAAGCTCAAAGTAATTACCTTTGATATTTAGTGTGAACTACATACGAATATTGGAGATACATGTTTATGTGGTTGATTTTGAGCTCAGATTCGTATTTTTGTTTTGCAGTTTTAGGTGGGATGCACAAATAGTTGCCAAATCCTTGTGTGGATTACAATACATGAACACTCACAAATGGGTACAGTTGAGGAATTTATTCTAACGGAACATCATTTCATTTGTGTTCGAAAACCTTTCAGAGATAATTATGCTCTCCGATACAATACAACTGATTCTCTGTCCTCGAGACTCGAATAGCGGGGTGTCTACTAGAGTTGGGTAGAATTTTACAACAATTGTTATGATAATGTAGAAGCATATCGTTTTGGTATTTAAATATTCGAAAGTGAACCACCTTCGACCCCTCAACCCCGTTTCTAGTGGATATAAATGCGCCCTCTTACCCCCAACTCCTAGTGTTCCGCTTTCCTGATTATTTCCATTCAGAGGGATGAATTTTCGCACACTGCATATTAAGGTCAACCTCTAGGAGGCCACCTACGACAAACTAAATTGCCTTCTCTGACGACGTAATCTAGACGTTACACACAACAAGGCCTATACTTTTCCATTTATTTAATTTTTGTAAATTTTTCATCGAAAAGCTGCTCAGTAAATTGAAATATAATTTTTCTAGCTAAAATGAATTCATTTAGGAATTTTGGGGTAGAATATGAACGCATTTGATAGAAAAATATATCGTAGCCGCAATTTTGCCTTTCTGCTGCTACCTTCTCGGCGGGGGAGGGGGTGGGGGGTGAGAAAGGTGGTGGATTGTCATTTCGCTCATCTGCCTGATAGCATATGAGTTTCGGAGCAACGCATCATGGATAAACTCAAATGGCGATAACGAGTGTGTACTCGGATAATTGTGTTTGTCTTATTCCTTCGAAAGGTAAACATTTCCTGTGTAAAAATGACATTTTTCACCTCGAAATATTTTGTTCAGTTTACAGTTTGTTTAAGAAAATGAAAAAGAGCACTAATTGTTGACGGCGGGTGGGGTTGTGGGGAAAAGAAAATGTTTAACAATCAGAAACGGGCGCCACTTGTGGGAGCGAAGAATGGTTCACCTTCGAACATTGACCTGTCTACACATGCCAACTTTGATGATACTATCGTAAAAGAGAGCATCTACATGTATACCAAATCCACTAGACTAGATAGATTTTCATCGAATTTAAATTGTCAGAACCAGCACCAATATGTACATGTACCATGCCATGTGACTCTTAACTCTATGCTGGCGCGTGGATGTTGCAGTTGTGTCAAGGGGTCTCCGTCCTATCTACCTCATACAATCGAATATTTCGATGGTTGAGTGACACTGAAACAAAGCAAAAGTCTTGTAAGTCATTACTGACTGATATCGTTGTGTTTGACTAATCCCATACTATTGGACAGAAATGCTCTCTCAAAACTAGTGTGAACAAAAAATACACAAAAGTGTGGCAACAAGGTGTACCACGTGTGATGTTTACATTTTATACACAGTTTTGTATAATTCTCGAAACAATTTACGTCGAAAGTACACATCGATGTGAAGAAGGTACACACCACTGTGGATAATAATTTTTTGTCACACTTTTGTGTACTTTTTGTACACTGTTTGGATTGCGTGGTATTGCTGCAACGACGTGTGTTTGCCGGTAGTGCTGCAACGACGTGTGTTTGTCGGTATTGCTTCAACGACGTGTATTTGCTGGTGTTGCTGCAACGACGTGGGTCTTGCCGGTATTGCTGCAACGACGTGGGTTTGCCGGTATTGCTGCAACGACGTGTGTTTGCCGGTATTGCTTCAACAACGTGTGTTTGTCGGTATTACTGCAACGACGTGTGTTTGCCGGTATTGCTGCAACGACGTGTTTTTGCCGGTATTGCTTCAACGACACGTGTTTGCCGGTATTGCTGCAACGACGTGTGTTTTCCATACTCTTGATGACACACATATCCTACCCATATCAGCACTTGCTTGTCCTGTTAACCGAATATATTCCTCTGATTGATCGACTGGTGTTTATTATCACTGGTATAAATACGTGACGGAATACGGAAGATTGTTGTTAATGCTACTGACTGTCAGCCTGCTCAAAGGGCTACCCTGAGTGTAGAGCTGAACGACATCAACTCGTACAAGCAAGTCTCAAATTCAGATGATAGTACCAAGTATACTAGATCACATTATATACCTTCCTGTTTCTTTCCTATGTGATATCCCCTCCCGTACGCCATCATTCGTTGACTGGAATTGCTGTTAATATCTGTCAGTCAATATAAGCATATTAGGCATGTACACTTCTAATCCTAGGTATATGCAAAATATACTTAATTAGACCGACAGACACAATTTGTATTGGCACATTTACATAAATGTAGACAGCATACTGAGAAATGCTACCCGGTACATTCGAAATTATATGGAAAATCTACCTCACACATTCCGTATACAGAAACGCTACCTCACTCATTCCGTATTATACAGAAACGCTACATCACTTATTCTGTATTATACAGAAACTCTATCTCACTCATTCTGTATTATACAGAAACTCCATACACTTATTCTGTATTATGCAGAAACTCTATATCACTTATTATACAGAAACTATCTCACTCATTCTGTATTATACAGAAACACTATACACTTATTCTGTATTATGCAGAAACTTTACATCACTCATTCCATATGATACAGAAATGCTACCTCATTAATGCTGTATTATAATGGGGAAGCGATATATAGTATCGAAATGCAAGCTACGTAGCAGGACATAGCTCAAAAGAATAGAAATCGTACTAAGAGAATAAAATTTAATATACAAGTAGGATCGTAATTAAAGCGAGAAATACCGCATTGTGTATTAAAACGTTCGTCAAAACGTCGGAATCAGATATAAATGCACTAAATGAAATTAAAATCTTACGGTCGAACCAACTTAAGGTGAAATAATACATTGTCCAAGATCGCCGCTTATCGTAAATCAAGCCGTTTATCGTCCTTCTCCAATGTGGACGAGAAAATTGGGTACAAGCAGGTATATTTTCCGTTCAAAACGCAAAAAACGCTCATTTTGGGATCACTAGTCATGTCATTAATTTGTTTGAACTATCAACTGAATTGACACACATAACATTCTTGAAATTCTTTAAGCTGCTAACAGTCCAGTGATTCTCAGTAGGCCTATATTTGAGTAAACCATCGCTTCATAAAGCTTTAGAAATAAGCAATTCCTGCTGGAATTCAGGCAAAGGTGCAATGATAAAATCTTTGGCTAATGCACACTTCGATCCGCATATAGCAGGTGAAATCAATTGCTTCATGCGCGTCCATCTCTCACCCGGACACCCGTATATGTTATGTATATGTTTTCCATGATACAATTGCAAATGCATGTATTATTATACCATTACTTCAACTTCACTTCGTGCATTACGTTCGTCGTGAACGTTCGTAGGGTGAAATAATTTATTCATACAATTTTTTATGTTCAAAATAGTCTCATCACATAACCTCGTTCATGCCGGTGCTAGGGGCCGTGTGATCATATCATCCAAGTTGCCACATGACCAGGTACAATAAAAGCGTACCTGAGATACAACACTTATCACGAATCGTTAGATTCTTGTTATGTGCTTTAGAATACGTTAACCGGAAGACTATGCTGTGAAGTCATGTGGCTCTGTCAGTATGTCGGCACCTCTTCCCACTTCCCTTATATGTGTTGTAATTTTTACCTGTATATGGCGAGATTCTGCTGGTGGACGTTTCGTCCCCGAGGCCCGCCCCCTGTACAGACCTTTTGGTCTTTGATATATGTTGGTATTTGTGGGAAGTTGATAGCTCACCAATCCACAGTGCCGAGTGGTCTAAGGCGCTTCGCTGATGACCGCTAGCCTCACACCGCTGAACCGGCACGGGTTCGAGCCCAGCTGGTCCATGTGTGAAAGTTTGTCAGTTACTTGCCGATGGGCGGTGGTTCTCTCCGGGTACTCCGGCTTCCTCCATCAACCAAACTGACTGTATGTGAGTGAAACAAACTTGAGTGTAACATTAAGCCAAATTCACTCCCTCCCTCCAATCCACAGTGTACGAGTTGTCACAGCGAAACAGCTCACCAATATAACCAATATACGAGTTGTCAGGGCATTTCCATCATAGCTCTCTAGATTTGTATCTAATACCGCTTGTGCCGGTGCTAGGGGCCGTGTGATCATATCATCCAAGTTGCCACATGAACAAGCACAATAAAAGCGTACCTGAGATACAACACATATCAAGAATCGTTAGATTCTTGGTTCTTGGTATGTGCTTTAGAATACGTTAACCGGAAGACTGCTGTGAAGTCATGTGGCTCTGTCAGTATGTCGGCACCTCTTCCCACTTCCCTTATATGTGTTGCTATATTTTATTTGTGCAAGTTTTTCCTTTGTCCAGTTTTGACAGTGTTTGGACTACATCAGCGAAGTTCTATGAAATGCACTCTCCTACTTCTCCTACTTCCCCCGGCCTTCGTCATTTATTTTCTTTATTTTTCAAAACAAAATAACGATTTCTCTCAAATGCCAATCTATTGCAAGATAATAACCGACAAGGACATGAGAAAAACGAAAGCAACTCTATTGATAGCCATACAAGGGATATATTTGAGAAGTTAGAGACAAAGAACGCAAAATATAGTGTAATACATGACTTAGTGATCGGATGAATTGATTACATTTAAATATAAAACACATTAACATGTTCTTTCATATATAATTCATTCCTATACATTCTACTTCATCTATGAGTGGTTGCGATGGGAGTGGTTGCGATGGTGGTGATGATGACTGCGACCTAGCCTGTAGAGAATCATTAAATTCTACTACGTGTAAACAGTTAACCTTACAAACACACTAAAAATAAACGAAGTCTCTTATACTCACCATGTGTCACATCTACATCATAATAATATCAACCTCTGTATATCCACATCCACATTTCCGCATACACATTCACATATCGACTTCCACATCTAAACATCCAAATATACACATCCACATCTTTATATCCACATCCAAAACAATAGATACATATCTTAATAATATTCACAACTATCTTAACATACCTTAAGGATAGCTATCCCGTTAGAGGGTCAAAATTGGTCATTTTTGTTTTATGTATTCATTCAAATAGTCACTATTTTGTCTAACATTTGGTAAAAAAATGAAATCAAAATTCTAAGTAGAAGTGTTTCAATATTAGGATAAAAATTTAGTTTCTGAGGCACTGAAAATATTAAAGGGGAATGTTATCACAATTTTTGAAAGGCTAAAATCAATAAAAAGCAGTTCCATGTGGCCTGCTTTATTTTTTAGAATTATTTTCAAAATTTTAGCGATGATGCAATATCCTGAAATACGGCTCCAAAGTGCCTGATTTTTACCCCCAGTAAATCCGCCCGGCGATTACCCTGTGACGTCACACAGTGAAGCGGCCAGAGTCAAACATGGCGGATAACACAGACAGCGGTACAAGCTCTGATACAGATTCCGATTTCAGCGTTAACCACGTTGAAGACTGTGACGTTGGAGATTATACAGGTCTTGGAACTGAATAGAATGTAGAGGCAGTAAGCGATCATGAAACTAAAGGAGAAGGAGAATATATCGAGTCATATAGATTTGAGCCATATACAAGCGAATCTGGGTCGTCTTGATGTCAGGCCTGTTTCAAACCTGTGGCAGGCCGTGTCAGGCTGTGGCAGGCCGGTTTAAATACACTGATTACATGCTTTATACACGAAATTACAACTATCTGTGGATCTTACAATAATATTGATACATTTCTGCTTTTATCTGGCATTTTATTAGGCATAAATCAGTTATTATAATGCACAGGATCGTAAATTTACTCTTCCGTGTTAAAAAACGTCTAAATAATATAGCAAAAAGGAAACTATCTATAGGCCGGCTTGGCTTATTGTGGATGTCACTATAATATATATATTCATTTAAAATCTACAGATAATTTGTTATTGTAAGAGCATACTATGTAGTTATTTACGCCTTTATTTTTATATGTGTGTGTTTATTGGCATTGTATGGTTCATTATTTTTTCATTTCTTACGGGACGGACAGATTGTTATACCGTGGCAGGCCGGCTTATTTATATTGCTTACGTGCTTAATTTTATTATGTGTTTGTCAATTATTGTTAGCGATTTGATGTTAAAATGGGAGCTAATCCATACCTGTGGATAAGTCCTCTCAAATGAAAACAAAGTTTCAATTCCAAAGGAAGCTATTTGATGTTGAAACAATAACTAACTCACCTGTGGAGAAGCCCAGTTTATTTCTTTTGGACACCCTGTTGTTGAACGCGGGACGTTAAACCTTAATTCTCTCACTCTCCCTTTTGGACACCCTCCCATAAAAAAGTGTTTGCTTCACACCTTTCTGTTAGTTTCAGTTACTCTTCCGGGTGATCAATTTCAATTTATTGTAGAAAACATAGAATGTATGTGCTCACATGGAGATACAAAAAGACACCAAATAATCAGGATAAGCTGGTGCCAGAAGTGAATTTCCTATATACGGGAATAAGTTGATTAAAAGTACATTGATTATTACAGTTCAGTTAATAGCTGTAAGATGTAGGATTCAGGATTGGCTGTTCGATCACTCCGTGGGACTGATGCAAAATTTCAAGAGTGGAAGATTAAATCTTCGGTAGAGGAGACGATGGAAGCGGTGTGGGCCCGAACATCCAGGGAGATTTACAGTGCTTGTCTGCGGGAACGGTTTGTCGCTTGTCGAGTCCACGAGATCGGTCGTCTCTGTATAACTCACGCACTCCGGCAGACTGAGGGGTTGTCTATTTTCTCTTTCTGATAAAGATTTATTTGTCTCGATCTTGGAAATAGCTTCTTTCAGTATAGGGGGATATCCACACATTCTTGCCATCTCTGTTGTTGCATAGCTGTCGTCAGTGAAGTGAGCGAAATAAATGCGAGACCATTTCGTCGGCTTTCCCCACGTGTTTTGCACAAATTTCGTCGAATTTCTCTCCGATTATTTCCCCGTTTGGCCACGGGTGCAACTTGAATCCATCTCCATTCGTGTTGCTACACCCTCCAACAACACACCGACGAGGTATGATGCCTCCAAAGTACGAGAATACAGTCGAAAAATCGAAAAATATTGGAGCAGATTTTACTTGTTTACGTATGCTAATGCTAATGCTAATGCTATGGCGGACTGGTTCACTCTGTGACGTCATGGGTCAAAGGTCACCGCTTTGACAGGCTCGTGGTAGGAACGCGTTTAAATCGCCAAATTTACCGTTTTAAAGTTCGGAGATCGGGGGGAAAACTATATAGTCGATTTCTTACAGTATCAAGGTATATATTAACGTTTACATAGGTCCGGCGATAACATTCCCCTTTAAATACATTGCCTTTTAGGTGGTCCGATATCCAGCTGGGAAGAGATTAACCTTTCACGCTACTGTCTATTGTAAGTCATTTAAAGCTGTCTGCGTGCCTATTGTATTGTTAATTGACACTCAGACACCCGCCGTGAAGTAATTAGCAAAGGTTTTAACATTTCTTAACATGTTTTTTAAAGTTTTTAAAGTTTAAATTGGATTTTAAAGCACATTGATGAATAAACTTAGTGTAATAGTTATCAAAAATAAATAGGAATTCGAGTAGGTCCCATAACACAGATAAAAAATGTATTTGACAATATAATTCAAGCAAAAAATTAGGATTAATTCTTCAGATGTGCACCTGGACACATTTTGCCCGATTTCTAGCCTTTCATTTTTTTACAAAATCCGAGATTTAAACGTTCATTTCTCGCTTTTGAAATTTGGCATCCTTATTACTTATAAGGTGATCTAGTAAACCTTATCTTACTTTTTGTAAGTTTGGCTTTGTTTTTTAATTATTCAACTTTAAAGACAAATGATCGTAAAATAGTACGTTTTTTCTATTTATTTTAGTAAAATTGCTGTAAAAAGAAAACCAGCCAAAAATTAAAAAAAATGAGATAACGTTTACTAGTTGAAGTTGTCTCCTATCAAGGTATACCATCAAAGTTGAAACAAAATCAACAGTTTTCATGAAATTTAAATTGAAAAATGGACGCTATTGTTTTCGTTTGAATTAATTTAAATTGGAATAATTGCTACACAATAGCAGTGTCGGTTATACAAATCATATAGGTGGAATTACAAGCGTCTAGTCCGTCATTCATAATCCAGCCGTCGTCCATTAGAGAATATCCGCGTCCATAATCCAAAGACCTATTCCATATTCCATACAACAGCATTAGCACCAAATTCAAAAAGACAATCATAGTATACATAAACATAGGCTTGTTTCCTGCAAGAGAGAAGCGGTCAACAGTTTTCAATGATGCCGGCAAGACATCATGATGTTCCAAAAATATCAAATCCCTACGATATTCGCTTTCATAAAATATATAGTTTATTATGGTTATCTTGTATATTTATTGGTACAGAAGACAAATTACCACGGGGTGCAAAAACTGCCTCTAAGGGGATAGCTATCCTTAATATTATCCACTCTGAGTGATATGAATCAATATAGCACGATAAATCTATTAAAGTTGAGGTGACCCTAGTGAAGGGAGATAAATCTACCAAGATCGAATTTCCTTGAATCTACAAGAGGATGGAGCAGCAATGTGCTTCAGATTCATGTGATTGTTGTCCTCTGTCTTTTTATTTTCGCCAACTTATGTCTTCACCTCGCCAACTTATGTCTTCACCTCTCACGTTTTCTCGTAATTTCAACAGAATCCCTTCTTATGAAAGTCCAATCAAGGGGGAAGTAGTAAATCCGCCTTACCTGCGACGTATCAACACACACACACCTACACACACACACACACACGCACACACACGCATATAGTAGTGAGAGAGAAAGTTTAACGTCGCGTTCAGCAATATTTCAGCAATATAGCGACGATCAAACAACACGTAGTAGAATTATTTATTATAGGTTAGTAGTAGGAAGAGAGCAAATTCCTTAGCATGGAGGCTGTGGCTGATGTGGCACGTGGCGTGACGTGACAATGACGTCACGGATGACGTCACTTTCGTTCACGTGACATCCCGGTCACTTCTGGTCACGGATGACGTCACTTCCGATCACGTGATATCCTGGTCACGTCTGGGTCAAAGGCCACATTCGAGTCACTTCCTGTGACGTCACTTGCGGTCACGTGACGGCCCAGCAAGAGTTATCTGCCCCTACATAAGACCCCAGTGACTTCCAATGTTAATCTACGGAGAATGCATGTATGGTATTGGGGTGGTCATTTTTTTTCCTTGTGGATTTTACTATGGGCTGTGGCACCTTGTTTACTTTGTCTCGCGATGTAGAACACGATGAGAGGGGTCTCGAGGTTAGGGATTGAATTTTGCTGAAAAGTTCAAGCAGGTCTGTGGTGGACATGTTAGTTCCATTCTGGCGCAGTGGACAATGTTAGTCCCAATGGAAAACCCACTCATGGACATTTGCGGTATGGGGTGTGGCCCCTCGCTTTCTTCATCTGGAGCTGTAGAGTGCGATGTGAAGGGTCTCGAGGCCAGTAGGCAGGCAGATCGAGGTGGACGTTTTGGGGTCTAGGTGGACCCATAGTGGTCCGATTGGGTTGTGTGAGGTATCAGTTTGAAGCATTCGTGGGGTAGCGTCGAACTGGATGGGTGTTGGGTGGGAATATCGTCTATCTGCGCATGCGCAGTAGAAAAAGTGTATTAGAATGGACGTGGTGGTGGTGGTGGTCGCGGTGGTGGTGGTGGTCGCGGTGGTGGTGGTGGTGTCTGTACATATAAGGATTAACAAGTGCCCCTCATCAGTCCATCAGTGAGTGAATGAGTGAGTGAGTGAGTGAATATGAGTGAGTGAGTGAGCGAGTGATTGAGGGAGTGAGTGCGAGTGAGTGAGTGAGGCGTGCCCAACGCCCGTCTTAACCCATGGACGCGCTAACGATGGTGACTGAGTGAACGACTGAGTTAGTGAGAGGAAGTGAAAGTGAGTGAGTGAGTGAGCGGTCATATAAGGTCGTTTGTACACCATTAGCCTCAGTCTGTGTCCACCCCTTGCGTCTTAACACCATTATGAAGACAGATCAGGGAACAGCAACAACAACAACAAGGATGACAAGTCAATCGTGTTATTATTCCCTCCAGTACATCATACCCACGCTGGGGAAGTCGCGTTGGGTATGTTTACAATTCAAGTATGCTCTTGTCCAATCAGAAGTCGTCGTTTGAGAAAGTTCAATCTTCGGCCAGGGTCGCCTTTGATACTGTTGAGGCAGCATGCCTTGAAACATTAAAGATTATATCATACTCTGCACATGTATGCGTAGGTATTTCATGGCGTGCACGTGTGTGACGACGTAAACTGTCCAGACGATGCAAGGGCTTCGAGCAAGTCGTACACGTGAACATCGTGGTAGAGTGTCTGCTGAATGGAACGTAGACTTTGCTCGTCTTTAGGATACGCTTGCTTTTATGGACAGTAACGACAGTATTATCTCCTCCAGTACATCATACCCACGCTGGGGGAGCCGCGTTGCGTATGTTTACAATTCAAGTATGCTCTTGTCCAATCAGAAGCCGTCGATTGAGAAAGTTCAATCATCGACCAGGGTCGCTTTTGGCCTAAGCGTCATCGGGCAGTCCAGGATACCGTTGAGGCAGCATGTCCTGAAACATTAAAGACTATATCACACTCTGCATATATATGCGTGGATACTTCATGGCGTGCACGTGTGTGACGACGTAAACTGTCCATACGATGCAAGGGCTTCGAGCAAGCCGTACACGTGAACATCGTGGTAGAGTGTCTGCTGAATGGAACGTAGACATTGCTCGTCTTTAGGATACGCTTGCTTTTATGGACAGTAACACCCGCCAACGCCTAGCTTAACGCTTCAACGTCCTGTTGAAATAGCTCAGAAGCTCCGATTTTCTAGATATTCTTTGGAATTGCCACTAATTCATCGAAATGCAGTGACGCCCGTCAACGCCTGTCGTTACGCCTTAACGCCCATCTCAACGTCTTAATGCCTTATCTTTACGCCTTAACGCCCGTCCCAACGCCTTAACGCCCTATCTCAACGCCTTAACGCCCTAACGTAACGCCTTGTCAACCATCCAAGCACACGCACTTATTTTGACCATTGACCCCTGACCCTTACTGACAGTGACGTCATCACTGGACATTGCCGAAAGTGACGTCATCGCGCGCATAAGAGCTCCGAGCTCTTGGAGCTCGGAAGTGACGTTATCGCACGCATACGCACGCACCTGTGGTGTACCCTGTATCCCATAGCCCATAGGGCATAGGGTACACCAGGGTGCGGGTGCACCACAGGTGCGTGAGGATGCGCGCGATTTCCGAGCTCCAAGAGCTCGGAGCTCTTATGCGTGCGATGACATCACTTCCGGCGATGTCCAGTGATGACGTCACCTTCATCAAGGGTCAGGAGCCAATGGTCAAAATATGTGCGTGTGATTGGATGGTTGACAGCGCGTTACGATAGGGCGTTAAGGTGTTAAGATAAGGCGTTAAGGCGTTAAGATATAGCATTAAGGCGTTTGGACGGGCGTTAAGGAGTAAAGATATGGCGTTAAGGCGTTGAGATGGGCGTTAAGGCGTAACGACAGGCGTTGACAGGCGTCACTGCATTTCGATGAATTAGTGGCAATTCCATGGAATATCTAGAAAATCAGAGCTTCTGAGCTATTTCACCAGGACGTTGGAGCGTTAAGCTACGCGTTGGCGGGTGTTACTGTCCATAAAAGCAAGCGTATCCTAAAGACGAGCAAAGTCTACGTTCCATTCAGCAGACACTCTACCACGATGTTCACTTGTACGGCTTGCTCGAAGCCCTTGCATCGTCTGGACAGTTTACGTCGTCACACACGTGCACGCCATGAAGTATCCACGCATATATATGCAGAGTGTGATATAGTCTTTAATGTTTCAGGACTCAACGGTATCCTGGACTGCCCGATGACGCTTAGGCCAAAAGCGACCCTGGTCGATGATTGAACTTTCTCAATCGACGGCTTCTGATTGGACAAGAGCATACTTGAATTGTAAACATACGCAACGCGGCTCCCCCAGCGTGCGTATGATGTACTGGAGGAGATAATAAAACGATTGACCTGTCATCCATGCTGTTGTTCTTCTTCTCTCATCTGTCTACATCATGGCGTCAACACGCAAGGAGTGGACACAGACTGAGGCTAATGGCGTACAAACGACCTCATATGACCGCTCATTCACTCACTCACTCACACACTCACTCACTTTCACTGACCCTCACTAGCTCACTCGCTCACTCACTCACCATCGCTAGTGCGTCAATGCGTTAAGACGGGCGCTGGGCACGCCTCACGGGCTTTGGGCACTCACCAACTCACTCACTCACTCACTTATGGACTGATGAGAGACACGTGTTAATCTCTATATGTACAGACACCACCACCACCACGGCGATCACCAACACCACACACCACCATCACCACCACAACCACCACACTCCACTACCATCACCACCACCACCACACACCACCACCACCATTTCCACCACCACAAACACACACACCACCACCACCACACACCACCATCACGACCACCACAAACACACCACACCACCACCATCACCACCACCATCACCATCACATCCACAGGTAACTCTACCAGGTAGCGAGTGTGATACTCCCCCACGAGCGATGCCCACCTCACATGGCCCATTCGGACCAGCGCACCCTCGAAACTCCTTTTTCTACTACTACACCACTGCGAATGCGCAGAATGATGTGATTTCCAATAACAGCCACCATAGTCGGACTCTCTCCTACGAGCGTTGCTCACCTTACGCGGCCGGTTATTGTAACCAGTAATGGTGCGTGTCAGAAGTGAGATTCGAACACACGCCCGCATGTGCAGGCCAGTATACCCATGCCCCGGGGAAGGCAATTTCATGGATCTTGAGACTGGCGCCTTAAACTACTCGGCCTTCCTGACAAACGCTGGTTATCGTGGTCATAATGATTCATACATAGTGCTATATTTGTACAATGGTTTTACAACATGGTGAAGTATAACGAAAAAGGTGCGTGTCAGGAGTGGGATTCGAACCTATGTCCCCACATATGGGACCAGCACTTAAAGTGTAACTGTGGTACTCGTTTAACTGTTCGTCATATTCAAGATAACAATGTGAATAATAAAATGTAATAAAGTTTTCCCCAATCATTTCACTCGTATTCTGTGTCAGAGGATTGGAAGGTAGCTTTCTACAGTGTGAGAGAAATCTTCATTGCCCCTTTTGACGTCAGAGGTGAAGTTAACGACGTCATACTTGGAGCATCCTGCACAGTCTGCGGGACGTCGCGGGAATGCAGAGAATGGAACAGATTGTACCAATGTTGCGTTGTGACGTGGTTAATCGTTCCATAATAACGTCACAAGTTCTGACATGCTTGTGGCGCTGTGCACTACAATAACTTTATTAACACTGAATTTTTGAATATTAAATTCGTAAGACAAGAAACAGGGTATAAACCCTATAATTTGGAAAATTATCTTGAATATGACATACACTTGCTAAGTACCACACTTACACTTTAAGCCTGGTGCCTTAGGCCACTTAGGTTATGATGGACATAATGAGTCATATATAGTGCTACAAACCGCACGACCCAATCCGACCAATATTGATCCACCTCGACCCCAAAACGTCCATTCCAATGCGTTTTCCCCAAAATTCCCTGACTGCGCATGCACTCCCATTCCTCATCCATCCAAATCGGATGCTCCTCCACAAGTACTTCAAACTGATACCTCACACGGCCCAATCGGCCCACTATTGGTCCATCTCGACCCGAAAACGTTCATTCAAATACCCATTTCCTACTGCGCATACGCAGATAGACACCGGTACTTTTCAAAAAAAAATTCAACACATGGCCTCAAGACCCCTCCCATCGTGTTCTACAGCTCGAGATGAAGAAAACAAGGGGCCACACCCATACCGCAAATGTCCATGAGTGAGTTTCCCATTGGGACTAACTTTGTCACTGCGCCAGAATGGACCTAACATGTCCACCCCAGACCTGCCTGAACTTTTGAGCGAAAGTCAACCCCTGGCCTCGAGAGCCCTCTGATCGTGTTTTACATCGCGAGACAAAGAAAACAAGGTGCCACAACCCAAAGTAAAATCCACAAGAAAAATAAAATGACCACCCCAATACCATACATGCATTCCCCGTAGATTAACATTGGAAGTCACTGGGGTCTTATGTAGGGGCAGTTAACTCTTGCTGTGCCGTCACGTGACCGGAGGTGACGTGACAGGAAGTGACCCGGATGTGACCTTTGAACCAGATGTGAATCGGATGTCACCTGAACGGAATTGACGTCATCAAATCAATGACCGGAAGTGACGCCATCCGTGACGTCATCGCCACATGCCACATCAGCCTCAGCCTCTCTTCCTACTACTTAGGTTATAGACATAATACATGTATGTGTAATCTTTATGAGCATGAGCATTGTAGAACTGAATATATTTGACTATTTATATATGTTTATGGATGAAGTAGAATTTATAGGAAACAAATTTATAGATGAAAAAGTATGTTAATGTATATTATGTTGAAATGTCATATAAACAGTTGATCACTAAGATATGTATTACACTATATTTTGCGTTATTTACGCTATGTTCTCTAATATATTCCTTATATGGCTATCAATAGAGTTGCTTCTCTTACCGGTTGTGGCGGATTATTATTTTTGAATAAGTCAGGTGCGATGGCGTCATTATGACGCCATCGATACATGTCGTTGAAACGTGGTTTAAGGTATAAAATAGCTAACGTGCTATGCATCTAGCCCTTACCATTCGGGAGATATCGACTATTTACGATTATGATGACGTCACTTCTGCTTTGATCGCCATTGTTTTAAAAATCGCTATGTATCAACCACGGGAACCCACTGACCAAGATTCGTGACCCAAGGTCAACGAGGTTGCGGTCAAATAAGCTGAGGAGGAAAAAAAATCAGGGTTGTTAACAGATAAGGAAGTGTTTTATGTAGACATCCAGTACCAGTCCTAAGACACACTTTACCCATGATCTGAGTTCGTCTTTGAGATACCACTGAATATTGTAAGATAGGAAGGATACCCGTCTCAAAAGCGATTGATATAAACGCTTAAATGAGTTGCAAAACTGGGCAGAAGTGTACTTTGGATAAAAACAGTTTCCGTCAACACAATCAAACTCAAACACAAGAGGAAAATTAGGTAATTTGGAAAATGTCATGAATTTAATAACTATTTTGTGGCAAAAAGAAATCGGTCAATTTCGACGAGTCTCAGAGCTTCCATCTTAGAGGAAACCCATTTTAGAAGGAGAACAATACTGCTATTCACGAGGAATTTGGTGTGGTAAAATTTAAAAATAATCAAATCAATGGTCTGCATGACCCAGTTGAAATGGTAGTCCATTCAAGCAGTTTGCGGAATGCAGATGTCGCGGTCCAAACCTCGCTCGGTAAAACCCTAAATTGGTGGGGAACACAAGCAAATCAGGATGTGGGTCATGAAGTTTTACAATGACATGGTAAGAGAATACTTGCAAATTTGTTCCAAATCAATCCAAGTACATTTTATAATAAGAACGGGGACTACAAGCAGAGAATTCACATTATACATCACACCATACAGCTTACAAAATTAACTATTTCGAGCAATGCCACAGTATAAAGTGTTGAGGACGATTGAATGGTTTTCGTTTCTTCCCGGTTGCACATCCTTTTACAGGTAAAGCACATTTATCGGCTGGCTGGATAAGCTGGTCATCTCTAGCAAACAATTTAAGCATATTAGGCATGTACAATTTTATATTACGTATATGCCCAACATCCTTAATTTGATTGACAGAGTAGATGTCATAATCTCTTGCGGAAGTACTCTCCAAAGACAGGGTAGAAAATGAATACCACGGAATACTGCCCGACCACTCGTCCAACAATGACCCTTGAACACAGCGAATTGATGAACAAACCAAGAATATGTCAGCGGATAAAGAAAGAAAAACAATAAAATACAAAGGAATTCGGGAACCTTCTCGATTGATTCAGACTCGTGTTCACATTTTCATGCTAACATTATCTGGCGAAATGGAAGGGCAATATTGTTTGATAGTTCGTTCCCGAGGCTTGCTCTCTGTACAAATCATTGTGATGATAGTTTTGTGACTTGCAAATTTGTTCTGAAAACGAACTTGTATTCTATAAATATTTCCTCGTTTGGGTAGTTTTTTTTCTATCTGGCGGTCACATAGTTCATCATTTTCCAACAGGTGACTTGATATGGCCTTATGGCTATATGGTTAATGTCGGAAGCCATAAAGCATTCTTTAGCTCTACTACATACAAGAGCTATCATTCATGGGACGTTTCTTTGTTTATATAGCTGTTTGAATTTCTCATTAAAATATCTATGTGAAATTTGGCAATACAATATATCAACAGCATATAGGTGATGGGTACTAATTGTGCACCCTGTTCGCTGACCTATATCTGTTCTCGTATGAATATGACTATATCGTCCATCAATGTTATATTCCTTCTTCGGTCTGTGCAATTCGTTTTCTTCAAATACTTTCTACCTTTCAACCTGCGCATGGGAAATTGTACCTCAGACTGGACACTCACTACATTTGAAAGAAACTACAGATAGCCCTAACGGCACGTCATATTTAGACATAACTCTATAAAAGACAAAGCTTCCTTCTCCGTCGTCGACATTACGACGAGAGAGGTGATTACAACTTCGACATCGCAGACTATCGCTTTCTGACCAGAAATATTCCAGTGGGACCTGCATATGGTGTATACATATCTCGCATAGCAGCATTTGCTAAATCCTGTGTAAAATATTACGATTTTAATGAACGTCAGAGAATATTTTTACAGAAAACTATAAAACAGAACTACACGACCAAGCACCTCCAAGCTTTTGAATTTTGGTGATACATATCGCATGATGATAGCAAAATACGAGCATAGAGTGCAACATCTATGGGGTTACGTTTTGCAATTTGTGTCTAATTCCGCATAACCCGGGGCTAGGGGCCGTATGAACTCATGTAGTTCAAGATCTTTATAATGTTTACATGAACAAACGTAATCAAAGCGTGACTGAGATACATCAACCTCTAGATAACAGCTTCACAACAGAAGGCATAAGGATTTAATAGGGATTTGATATTTTTGAAACATCACGATGTCTTGCTGGCATCATTGAAAAATGACCTATGTCTATGCATACTATGATTGTTTTTCTTTGAATTTGGTGATAATGCTGTTACATGAATGATCTCTTAGGATTACGAACGCGAAAATTCTTTAATGGACGACGGCTGAATATTGAATGACGGACTAGATACTTGAATTTTGCCGTTTTCACGCCGTCTAAAATGTCTTTGGATAACTGTCCAAAAATAATACAAGTATCTAGTCCGTCATTTCCCACAATTTCCTGTCTGCGCATGCGCAGAATGACGTATCTTCCATTCCACGCCCATTCAATCGGATGCTCCTCCACAAGTGCTTCAAACTGATATCTCACACGGCCCAATCGGCCAACTATTGGTCCATCTGGGTCCGAAAAACTTCCAACTCGATCTGCCTGCCTACTGCGATTTCGTCATCAGCACTTTTCAAAAAAAGTCAACGCATTGTGTTCTACAGCTCGAGATGAAGAAAACAAGGGGCCACAACTCATACCGCAAATGTCCATGAGTGGGTTTCCCATTTGGTCTAACATTGTCCACTGCGCCAGAATGAACCTAACATGTCCACCCCAGACCTGCCTGAACTTTTCAGCGAAAGTCCACCCCTGGCCTCGAGACCCCTCGCATTGTGTTCTACATCGCAAGACAAAGAAAACAAGGTGCCACAACCCATAGTAAAATCCACAAGAAAAAAAGATCACCCCAATACCATACATACATTCCCCGTAGATTAACATTGGAAGTCACTGGGGTCTTACGTAGGGGCAGATAACTCTTGCTGGGCCGTCAAGTGACCGGAAGTGACGTCACAGGAAGTGACCCGGATGTGACCTTTGAACCAGACGTGATCTGGATGTCATGTCATCGGAAGTAACGTCATCCGTGACGTCATCGCCACGCCACGCCACGTGTCACATCAGCCTCATCCTCAATGTTAAGGAATTTAGAAGTAGAATTTATAGGAAAAAATTACATATGAAAAAGTATGTTAACGTATATTATGTTGAAATGTGATATAAACAGTTGATCACTAAGATATGTATTACACTATATTTTGCGTTATTTTTCGCTGTGTTATCTAATATTTTCCTTATATGGCTATTAAGAGAGTTGCTTTCCTTACCGGTTATAGCGGATTATTATTTTTGAATAAGTCAGGTACGATGGCGTCATTATGACGTCATCGATACATGTCGTTGAAACGTTGTGGTTTAAGGTAGAAAAGAAGCTAAGGTGCTATGCATCTAGCCCTTACCATTCGGGAGATATCGACTATTTACGATTTTGATGACGTCACTTCCGCTTTGATCACCATTGTTTTAAAAATCGCGATGTATCAATCGCGAGAACCCACTGACCAAGTTTCGCGGCCCTAGGTCAACGAGGTTGCGGTCAATTAAACTGAGGAGGACAAAAAATCAGGGTTGCTAACAGATACACATGCAGAAGGAAGTGCTCTATATAGACATCCAGTACTAGTGCTAAGACACACTTTACCCATGATCTGAGTCCGTCTTTGAGATATCACTAAATATTGTAAGATAGGAAGAATACCCGTCTCAAAAGGAATTGATAAAAAGGCTTAAATGAGTCGCAAAACTGGGAAGAAGTGTACTTTGAATAAAAACTGTTTCCGGCGACACAATCAAATTCAAAAACAAGAGGAAAACAAGCAGCCAGAGGATGCTAGGTCTCCCGCCGAAATGGCAGCAATATTGTTTAGCATTGTTGGTCGCAGGGGTATACATGAGGGAGGCAACTGCTACTTCATAGGCGTTGGATGCGGAAGGGTCTTTCTGCCTCCCCAAATTTTAAGATCAACTCAAAATGGCTGACTGAATATTGATTGCTGCTGTAATTTTGTTTCCACCCAGTGAAACATGATAATTATGTAACCGAGATGCAATCCCAAGCGACATCTCAAGGCATATTATCTGCAAACCAAATTTGATGAGAATCTGAAGGCGTCCTCAACCTATTGCCCGGAAACCAAATTTTAAATTTGCCACCAGGTGTCGCCACCTGTAGGTGCAAGTGGGCGAAACGCAATCCCAAGTATCATCTCATGGCATGGTACAATGTATGCATGCCCAATTTGGGAAGAATTCGATGAGCAGTTCTCAAGTTATTGCCCGGAAATCAAATTTAGAAGTTGCCACCATGTGGCGCCTGCTGTATGGGCAAGTGGGCGAAACTCAATTCCAGGCGACCTTTCAAAGCGTTTCAAAGTTATCGCTTGCAGCACAAAAGAACGGAAATAACCCTAGCGGCGCCACCTACAGACAGATCTTTCTGAAACGCAATACCAATCAACATCTTGTCACAAGGAATGTATATGCCAAATATCGATGAAGTTCGACAAAGCATTTGGAAGTTATCGCTTGTGAAGAATTTGAATGGACAACCACGGACATACACAGAAGATTGAAACAAGACACAGTCACGCCACCTTCAGGTGGATCTTGCTGAAAAACAATACCAACCCATGTCTGGTCACAAGGAATGTATACGTCAAATTTCAGAGGAATCCGAGAAGGCATTGAAAGTTATCCTGACATCCATGAACTGGAACGGACACGAAGAAGCGAAACTCAGTGGCAAACTTCAGGCAGACGTTGCTGAAATGCAGTACGTAGCAACCGTCGTCATGTCGCAAGGAATGCGTATGCCGAATTTCGGGAGAATCCAACAAAGCGTTTGAAAGTTATCGCTTGCAAAGAATTTGAACCGACATCCATGGACAGGAACGGAGATGAAGAAGCGAGACCCAGTGGCGACACCTTCAGGCAGATGTTGCTGACATGCAATAGCAGCTGGTGTCTTGTCGCAGGGAATGCGTATGCCGAATTTCGAGAGAATCGGACAAAGCGTTTGGACAATATCGCTTCCGAACAATTTAAACGGACGTCCACGGACACAAAGAAGCAAGGCCCATTTTGACCCCGTGGCACCACCTTCAGTCAGATGTTGCTGAAATGCAATACCAACTGACGTCTTGTAACAAGGAACGTCTATGCCAAATTTCAGAGGAATCTGACAAAGCATTTGGAAGTTATCCTGACATCCATGAACTGGAACGTACACGGAGAAGCAAAATTCAGTGGCGCCACCGAAGGCAGATGTTGCTGAAATGCAGTAGCAACCGGCGTCTTGTCGCAAGGAATGCGTATGGCGAATTTCGGGAGAATCCATCAAAGCGTTTGAAAGTTATCGCTTGCAAAGAATTTGAACCGACATTGATGGTAGCAAAATACGAGCATAGAGTGCAAAATCTATGGCGTTACGTTTGTAATTTGTGTCTAATCCCGCATAACCCGGGGCTAGGGGCCGTATGAACTCATGTAGTTCAAGATCTTTATAATGTTCACATGAACAAACATAATCAAAGCGTGACTCACGGATGTCACGTCACCGGAAGTAACATCATCCGTGACGTCATCGCCACGTCACGCCACGTATCACATCAGCTTCAGCCTCAATGCTAACGCATTTAGAAGTAGAATTTATAGGAAAACAATTATATATGAAAAAGTATGTTAACGTATATTATGTTGAAATGTGATATAAACAGTTGATCATTAAGATATGTATTACACTATATTTTGCGTTATTTTTCGCTGTGTTATCTAATCTATTCCTTGTTTGGCTATCAATAGAGTTGCTTTCCTTACCGGTTATAGCGGATTATTATTTTTGAATAAGTCAGGTACGATGGCGTCATTGTGACGTCATCGATACATGTCGTTGAAACGTTGTGGTTTGAGGTAGAAAAGAAGCCAAGGTGTTATGCATCTAGCCCTTACAATTCGGGAGATATCGACTATTTACGATTTTGATGACGTCACTTCCGCTTTGATCACCATTGTTTTAAAAATCGCGATGTATCAATCGCGAGAACCCACTGACCAAGTTTCGTGACCCTAGGTCAACGAGGTTACGGTCAATTAAACTGAGGAGGAAAAAAAAATCAGGGTTGTTAACAGATACACATGCAGAAGGAAGTGCTCTATGTAGACATCCAGTACTAGTAATAAGACACACTTTACCCATGATCTGAGTTCGTCTTTGAGATACCACTAAATATTGTAAGATAGGAAGAATACCCGTCTCAAAAGGAATTGATAAAAAGGCCTAAATGAGTAGCAAAACTGGGAAGAAGTGTACTTTGAATAAAAACTGTTTCCGGCGACACAGTAAAACTCAAAAACAAGAGGAAAACAAGCAGCCAGAGGATGCTAGGTCTCCCGCCGACATGGCAGCAATATTTTTTAGCATTGTTGGTCGCATGGATATACATGAAGGAGGCAACTGCTACTTCATAGGCGTTGGATGCGGAAGGGTCTTTCTGCCTCCCCAAATTTTAAGATCAACTCAAAATGGCTGACTGAATATTGATTGCTGCTGTAATTTTGTTTCCACGCAGTGAAACATGAGAAATATGTAACCGAGATGCAATCCCAAGCGACATCTCAAGGTATATTATCTGCAAACCAAATTTGATGAGAATCTGAAGGGTCCTCAACCTATTGCCCGGAAACCAAATTTTAAATTTGCCACCAGGTGTCGCCACCTGTAGGTGCAAGTGGGCGAAACGCAATCCCAAGTATCATCTCATGGCATGGTATCAGCATACGAACTTTGGAAAAAATCTGAAGAGGGGTCTTCAAGTTATTGCCCGGAAACCAAATTAAGATTTTGCCACCAGGTGTTGCCACCTGTAGGCACAAGTGTGCGAAATACAATCTCAAGCGACATCTTATGGCATATGAATACCAAATTTGAGAAGATTCTGATAAGCAGTTGTCAAATTATTGCCCGGAAACAAATTTCGGATTTCTCCACCAGGTGTCGCCACCTGTAGGCAGAAGCAGGCGAAATACAATCCCAAGGGACATCTCATGGTATGGTATCTGCATACCAAATTGGAGAAGAATCCGATGAGCGAAATCAAATTTAGATTTTGACACGAGGTGGTGCCACCTGTAGGCGCAAGTGAGCGGAACGCAATCCCAAGCGACATCATATGTCATGGTATATTCATACCAAATTTAAGAATAATCTGACGAGCAGTTCTCAAGTTATTACCCGGAAACAAATTTGGTATTTTGCCACCAGGTGGCGCCATCTTTAAGTAAAAGTAAGCGAGAGGCCACCAAACGCAACATCTCCTGTCATGGTACATGCATGCTAAATTTAAGGACATTCCGATGAGCATGTAGTTCTCAAGTTATTGGCTGAAAACAAATTTCAAATTTTGTCACCAGGTGGCGTCACCTGGAAGCAGAAGTGGATGAAACGCAATCCCAAGCAACATCTCATGGCACGGTACAATGTATGCATGCCCAATTTGGGAAGAATTCGATGAGCAGTTCTCAAGTTATTGCCCGGAATCCAAATTTAGAAGTTGCCACCATGTGGCGCCTTCTGTATGTGCAAGTGGGCGAAACTCAATTCCAAGCGACATTTCAAAGCGTTTCAAAGTTATCGCTTGCAGCACAAAAAAACGGAAATAACCCTAGTGGCGCCACCTACCGGCAGATCTTTCTGAAACGCAATACCAATCAACATCTTGTCACAAGGAATGTATATGCCAAATATCGAAGAAGTTCGACAAAGCATTTGGAAGTTATCGCTTGTGACGAATTTGAACGGACAACCACGGACATACACAGAAGATTGAAACAAGACCCAGTCGCGCCACCTTCAGGTGGATCTTGCTGAAACACAATACCAACCCATGTCTGGTCACAAGGAATGTATACGTCAAATTTCAGAGGAATCCGAGAAGGCATTGGAAGTTATCCTGACATCCATGAACTGGAACGGACACGAAGAAGCGAAACTCAGTGGCAAACGTCAGGCAGATGTTGCTGAAATGCAGCACATCTGTTGCTGAAATGCTGAAATGCAGTACGTTTGGAAGTTATCGCTTGCAAAGAATTTGAACCGACATCCATGGACAGGAACGGACATGAAGAAGCGAGACCCAGTGGCGACACCTTCAGGGAGATGTTGCTGAAATGCAATAGCAGCCGATGTCTTGTCGCAAGGAATGCGTATGCCGAATTTCGAGAGAATCGGACAAAGCGTTTGGACGTTATCGCTTGCGAACAATTTAAACGGACGTCCACGGACACAAAGAAGCAAGGCCCATTTTGACCCAGTGGCACCACCTTCAGTCAGATGTTGCTGAAATGCAATACCAACTGACGTCTTGTAACAAGGAACGTCTATGCCAAATTTCAGAGGAATCTGACAAAGCATTTGGAAGTTATCCTGACATCCATGAACTGGAACGTACACGGAGAAGCAAAATTCAGTGGCGCCACCGAAGGCAGATGTTGCTGAAATGCAGTAGCAACCGGCGTCTTGTCGCAAGGAATGCGTATGGCGAATTTCGGGAGAATCCATCAAAGCGTTTGAAAGTTATCGCTTGCAAAGAATTTGAACCGACATCCACGGACAGGAACGGACACGAAGCGAGACCCAGTGGCCACAAATTCAGGCAGATGTTGCTGAAATGCAATAGCAGCCGGTGTGTTGTCGCAAGGAACGCGTATGCCGAATTTCGGGAGAATTCGAGAAAACGTTTGGACGCTATCGCTGGCGAAAATTTTTAACGGACGTCCACGGACATCCACGGACGCAAAGAAGCAAGACCCATTTTGACACAGTGGCGCCACTTTCTGGCAGATTTTGCTGAAATGCAATACCAACGGGTGTCTTGTCGCAAAATATCAGAAGAATCTGATAAAGCATTTCGAAGTTATCCTGACATCCATGAACTGGAACGGACACGAAGAAGCGAAATTCAGTGGCGTCACCTTCAGGCAGATGTTGCTGAAATGCAGTAACAACCGGCGCCTTGTCGCAAGGAATGCGTATGCCGAATTTCGGAAGAATCCAACAAAGCGTTTGGAAGTTATCGCTTGCGAAAAATTCAAACAGACATCCACGAACGTACAAGGACATACACGGACACAAAGAAGCAAGAACCATTCTGACCCAGTGGCGCCACCTTCAGGCAGATGTTGCTGAAGTGCAATACCATCTGTCGTCTTGTCGCATGGAATGCGTATGCCGAATTTCGGAAGAATCCAACAAAGCGTTTGGAAGTTATCGCTTGCGGACAAACAGATATCCACCGACATACACGGACACAAAGAAGCTAGAACCATTGTAAAGTCCCCGGCCGTTAGGCAATTTGGAAGATGTCAGGAATATAATAACTATTTTGTGGCAAAAAAAATATCGGTCAATTTCCACGATTATTAGAGCTTCCATCTTAGAAGAAACCCATTTTAGAAGGAGAACACTACTGCTACTCTCGAGGAATTTGGTGTGATAAAATTTAAAAATAATCAAATCAATGGTCTGCATGCCCCAGTTGAAATGGTGGTCTGTTCAAGCAGTTTGCGTAATGCAGATGTCGCGATTCAAACCTCGCTCGGTAAAACCCTAAATTGGTGGGGAACACAATTAAATCAGGATGTGGGGCATGGAGTTTTACAATATGGTAAAAGAATACTTGCAAATTTGTTCCAAATAAATCCAAGTACATTTTATAATAAGAACGGGGACTACAAGCAGTGAATTCACATTATAAATCGCACCATACAGCTTACAGAATTAACTAATTCGAGCAATCCCACAGTATAAAGTGTTGAGGACGATTGAATGGTTTCCGTTTCTTCCCGGTTGCACATTCTTTTTCAGGTAAAGCACATTGATCGGCTGGCTGGATAAGCTGGTCATCTCTAGCAAACAATTTAAGCATATTAGGCATGTACAATTTTATATTATGTATATGCCCAACATCCTTAATTTGATTGACAGAGTAGATGTCATAATCTCTTGCGGAAGTACTCTCCAACGACAGGGTAGAGAATGAATACCACGGAATACTGCCCGACCACTCATCTGACAATGGTCTTTGAACACAGCGAATTGATGAACAAACTAAGAGCATGTCAGCTGATAAAGAAACAAAGACAATAAAATACAAAGGAATTCGGGACTCGTGTCCACATTTTCATACTAAAATGATCTGGCGAAATGGAAGGACAATATTGTTTGATAGTTCGTTTCCGAGGCTTGCCCTCTGTACAAATCATTGTGATGGTAGTTTTGTGACTTGCAAATTTGTTCTGAAAACGTACTTGAATTCTATAAATATTCCCTCGTTTGGGCAGTTTTTTCTATCTGGCGGTCACATAGTTCATCATTTTCCAACAGGTGACTTGATATGGCTATATGGTTAATGTCGGAAGCCATAAAGCATTCTTTAGCTCTACTACATACAAGATATATCATTCATGGGATGTTTCTTGTTTATAGAGCTGCTTGAATTTCTCATTAAAAATATCTGTGAAATTTGGCAACACAATATATCAACAGCATATAGGTGAATGGGTACTAATTGTGCACCCCTGTTGGTTGACCTATATCTGTTATCTTATGAATGTGACCATATTGCCCATCAATTTTATATTCATTCTCCGGTCTTCGCAATTCGTTTTCTTCAAATATTTTCTACCTTTCAACCTGCGCATGGGAAATTGTACCTCAGACTGGACCCTCACTGCATTTGAAAGAAACTACAGATAACTCTAACGGCACGTCATATTTATACCTATATCTCTATAAAAATTAAATGGGCCTTCTCCATCGTCGACATTACGAAAAGAGAGATGATTACAATTTCGACATCGCAGACTATCCCTTTCTGATCAGAAATATTCCAGTGGGACCTGCATATGGTGTATACATATCTCGCCTAGCAGCATTTGCTAAATCCTGTGTAAAATATGACGATTTTAATGAACGTCACAGAATATTATTACAGAAAACTATAAAACAGAACTATACGGCCAAGCACCTCCAAAGCTTTTGAATTTTGGCGATACATATCGTATGCTGATGCAAAATACGAGCATAGAGTGCAAAATCCGTGGCGTTACGTTTTGTAATTTGTGTTGAATTCCGCTTAACCCGGGGCTAGGGGTCGTATGAACTCATGTAGTTCAAGATATTGATGATGTTCACATGAACAAACGTAATCAAAGCGTGACTGAGATACATCAATCTCTAGATAACAACTTCACAACAAAAGGCATAGGGAATTGTATTGCAAACTGTCCTATGTCTATGTATACTATGATTGTATTTCTTTGAATTTGGTGATAATGCTGTTACATGAACTATCTCTTAGGATTATGAGCGCGAAAATTCTTTAATGGAAGACGACTAAATATTGAATGACGGATTAGATGCTTGAATTTTACCATTTTCAGCCCGTCCATAATGTCTTTAACACAAAGTATATCAATGACAAAATTAGTGATTACGCGATTCCACAATTTATCAATGGTGCCCATGTGTACTCATCCATTTTCGATCTCAATTCCGGCACAATGTAGCGACATTCTCATGGCATCAGATTGTATATCCCCTATATTGTCGTATATACCCTCTGATGTCAAAGTGGGGCTAATTGCGACGCGCAGCTTTTCTGCGCATGGCTCTCGCCCAATCAACAGCCTCCGTTACTAAATGAAGCGAACTTGTTGAGATTACCGAATGGCGCCGATGATTTCCGAAAAGCTCAGCGTAACTTCGGCAAGCCAATCAACATAGGCGTTGTATATCGACAAGATCGAACAGTGGCAAATCTTTGAGGGGCATCCTGTTTTAAAAACCGGGCTGGTATTTGTGATCTGTCCGATAACTTCCATCATGAACGAGCAAGTAAATGTACTTCGAACCCTAGGATTTACTGCCACATAACTTGGACCTGGCGATAGCGACAGAGAAAAACTACAGGAAGGACCTTCTCAAGCCTCGAATTACTGTTAAACCAGGAAGAGAACCGCGATTTGCTAATTAAACACGGGAAAACCACGGCGGCTATTGTCGCCGACGAGGCTCATGCGGTGATTCGATGCGGTAAATTATAATAATAAAATAATAATAATAAATTATAATATAAATTTTAAATATAATACTGAAAATTGTGATAATACTGTTATTGTCATTTTTTTTTTATTCAAAGCCAATTTATTTGATAAACAGGTTTAAGTTTGAGCACATTTAAGTAAGTTAGCTTGATAAAAAATTGCCAATTGAAAAAAAACTGAATCAATTATTAAATTAAAGCATAGTTGCTAAACTGAAATTCGTTATTTTCAGAAAAAAATCATAATATTATTTATGGTTATAACCAGGGAAACACATTTAACTGCAGATATCTTATTATTTAATATTTAGTACTGTCAGGAAAATAGGCCAATGATGTGTTCCGATGAATATTTCTCATCCACCTCCTTCGCTGATTGTTTTTATTACTTACTTGTTGCACATAAATACATAATAATATATACCTCGCTGAAGTTCAGATGAGTAATTTTGGCTCAGTAATTTTTCAATATTATATTTTGTGTTGACTTTGATTTGTGTTGTGTTACCCTCCCTCACTGAGTTCAAGACCGGCGACATGAAACACAGATATCATTCAATACACATGGCCATAATATAATTTTCTGAAAGACGCATGCTTGTTCCATTTTCCAGGGTCATTATCAATTAATGCTTGCAATAGCTCTCAGCGCGAATGCTCGCCTGTCAAATGTTGTTTACAATATGACCGCCCGTCACCACGTGGCGACCAGCTGTGATGACGTAGTCAGCCGGAAAATATAACAGGCTCTCTCACTGGCTCAGCGGAAAAGTCACAATGCGACTGCGCGCCAGACATTTGTATAGAGGTGAAGTCAGAATCTTGTTTACCGACGGTTTGAAGGTTACAAACTCTGACGTTGGGAGAATGTGTAGCGATGGCATGATTATTTATCTCGCTCTGATCCTATTTCTATTATTATCTGTCAATGACAACATTACTTAAGCGACAACTGAGAAAGTCGAACATGGAAGACAAGTATGTTTTTGTGAACATCAATGCATCAATCAGAGGAGTACCTATCCCACCGCTGACACTATAAATCTATACCAATGACAAAATTACCTATATCATTTGTGACAACATTGCATCAATCAGATGGTTAATTATCCCGCAACTGACAATATGTATCTATGGCAAATCACTCATTCCACTGCTGAGAAAATGCATACATGATAACATGTGTAAGAGATCACCAAAACCTTTTTCGTCTCTTTTCATTCTGTCATAAGACAGTCTTCTACTCCGTGGAATGTTGTTGTCTTCTAACAGACAATCTGAGCATATTTAGGCATGTGCATTTCTTTCCCCAGAATACATAAATCAACCAACAGATAACATGTTGATATCTCATATCTTGACAAGTTGTGGTCGAACTTTGGGAATAATTCCTGCTGAACACTATCACCTAAAATTAGCTCTATCTGACCTGAAGTTTATATGCCACTACAAAAGTTTTCAATCTCACTCCAAGAATGATAATGAGGTCTGGAACTTGCTGGCTTTCTTATAAGATACACTTATCATATTAAAGTCATTTGGAACATATTTGCATAACCCTGAGTGTGATTGCTGTACTCCAACTTTTTATTTCCATACCTCATCATATGTTGCGGTAGAGTTGTTAAGATATCGAAGGAAGTGTCCACGGTTGGGGGGGGGGGGGGGGTGACAGATGACTTGATAGGGCTATTACATAATCGCTTTGAAGCTTTTGTATCTAATACCGTTCAAGCCGGTGTCTGGGCCGGGGTCATATGACTTCTTGTCAGTACTCCACCACAGTCCTCCACCATCGTTCTCCACCACCGTTCTCCATCACCGTTCTCCACCATCGTTCTCTACCACCGTTTTAATGTTACGTTTAATTAAGTGAATAATATGAGATCAAGTCCCCAGAAAAACTGGTCATATAAGCAGAATAATTTGATGCATACATCCAACATGGCTGCCACTTGAAATGGTCATAATGTTATACTTATTTGCCCATCTAGATAGACTATTTTATGGTTTTTGAAGAGCTATGACAAAGGAATCTCTGCTGGATATTCGGCCAGGCTGAGGTGGCCATTGGGGAATGGTTTGAATGGGTTCCCAAACAGCTCGTACAGTTTCATCAATCAGGTTTTGGAACATATAAATGTGGGCAAATGACCATCGATCGGACTATAGTGACTACGTGCTTCCATAGTGTTTGCTTCCATAGTGTTTACACCGTGGTAGGATGTGTTTGTGTGAGAATTTTTTTTTAATTTAACTACATTTAATAGTTTATCTAATAATATTCAAAGTTGTACCTTTCAAATGGATTATTGACCGCGAAGCCAGAACGAAACGGGCATATTTCCAAATTGATGAAGTTTTATCAACCTTAAAGGTATTACTTAAGATATTATATGTCTGATACCGTTAATACAGTTTCGCTGAATTGGCTGATAAGAATGATAGATTAATAAGAAAAAGAAAAAAGATTTACAGTATTTTCAGTACCAAATTATTCATAGAATACTTGTTACAAACCATCTGTTAAATTTGTGGGGTAAGACCGATTTCGAGATGTGCTCCTTCTGTAACCAAGAGAGAGAAACCCTCGTACATTTATTTCATTACTGCATATACTCAAAACAAATATGGATAGAACTGCACACCTGGGCAAAGAATTTGGCGATTTCTATTACTGAACTATCGGTTTCTCAGGTTATTCTAAGTAATACCGTATCTGTTCTTGTCAATCATTTGTTACTGTTAGTAAAGCGGTATATATATATTTGTAGATCTTGCAATATCAAACCAGTCTTTCAGGGAGCACGACAACTGATTCTTAAGACCAGGGACATAGAAAAATATATAGCCCTACGTAATATGTGTCAAACAAGTTTTGAAGCGAAGTGGGGTCCTCTGACAACAGCTAAGTAAGGTGACACTATACCACAGCCCAATCTGATCACTAGGTCATTAATATCGACTGGTTAGTTGGAGACGAGTTTCAATTACATGGGAATTACCCCCATCCCAACTCCTACCCCAACCTTGTCCCACCCCACCCTGTCCTTTCTCCCTCTCTCCGTGGTCAACACCCCTCCCTATCCTATCCTCATACCTACCAGCCTACACCATCTTCATTGTATCCAGCCAATTTCTACGTTCCCACTTCGAACCTGTTCGAAGTGGGAACGTAGAAATTGGCTGGATAAAATGAAGATGGCCTACACGAATTCTTTCCTCTTCCCCTGTTGCGGGGAACTAATCAGTTAAATATGCTCTGGCTATCAGCCACAATATCATGGGACAATGCTCATATAATGGAGAAACGACTGCTTTAATGTTATCCGAATGACCCTTTCTGTGTTATTTCTGTTAATCTACCTTGAACTTGTGTTGTCCTCTATAGAGACTGGCCACGTCTTGGAAACAAAAAACATTAATCACAAAGAAACAGTATGATGAATATCAGTATGACTGACGATCGTTTTTTTAAACTAATGATTACTATTCTTGTTATTATTATTGATATCATCATTATATTATGAGTAAATACCGCGTGACTATTGTTATGAGTTATTGTATAGTCCAAATTAATTATTTCATCCATCATCCCCAAACCCCAGACCACGTGGGAATTGTAGGGGTTTTTGTAATGGCGTGGTCATTAACAGAAAATAAATGCCCAGTGGCATGTCCAGGGCTTAACTGAAAAAAAAGGAGAAGATCTTTTTCATTATTTCAAAAATAAAAAAGTATACTATTTGCAAGATACCCACGGTGATCCACATTGTGACATTAAAACGGCAATAACTATTAAGTTCTTGCGATGCAAACAGATTGAAGGCTCAGGTCGATATATGACCTGATTAACTTATTGCTCGACACAGTAACTTATGGAACTCCATAAAGGAAGTATAAATTGCTTAAATTTTGGCGAAACTTTAAAAAATATAGACAAATTTGTTTTTATTGATATCGCAAATTGCATCGTGCAAAATGGTAATCTGTCGACCTCGCCATTGCAGACATGGTGACGTAATTTCAATGTACAGTTTTTCTCTCGTGTGCGCAAGTTCTTGGCAATACATACAAGAGGAAGACATATTGGCGATTTTCAGTAGAAGTCAATATATGGATGACAATCAGCTAAGCCTTGACGGCTGGATGGAATCCTTCAGAGAAGCATTAGAGTGCCTCACAATATTTATAAATAGACTAATTGGGTAACTGAAGGTGAAAGACTTCGAAAAAGGATTGCCAAAGTGGAAATGAAGAAACTTGACACCACTGAAAATTTTTTTAGTTATAAAATCACTAGCTATGTCGAACTGATATACCTTTCTTTTGCCTCTACCAAACTCACCTAGCAATATATATATATATATATATAACCTTTACTCTGGATTGGGATTGATAAATCTCATTCGATTAATCCAATACAAAATGAGAAATGACTACATTGTAGTCAAACATTGCGGCTGTGGCAATAATACATTGAAAGACATAATAGCGGAGGGAGTGGTCTCCATATGAGCACTTACTGATGCACGTTAGAAAAGAAAGGATGTTGTTATAGGCGTCTGAAGTTTAGAATTATCATAATCGGAAACTTCTTAGCCAATAGGATTTATTATTCGTATATCCACGTGCCTTGTACCGCTATTCTTTGTAGAGATACAGCGCCATCTGCTAGCATTTACTTGCCAAGGAAAGTAATTTTCACCTTCCAACCCATAGATTTAGGTATTGTGACAAAGGTCCGATACGACTGCTCCGTGCCGAATTGACCAACGAAGTCTCGTTGATCGCGTTGGTGGTGCCTTGGACCAAGTAAATGTATATCATGTGTGTCATGTTTCAAAACATTCGCGGTTTCAACCATGTCAGCTGCTTCGTCGAAGATTGAGTTGGAAATTAGGTCAGTCCAAGATAGCTGCCGAGACATTTGACTAATCGGCTTCTTAGGAGAAAGGCACAGTCCTGGCACTGCGGGCATAAAAATGCCAAATAGTATGAAAACCCATCAATTACTTTTGAAGATATCAGCACGGACATAGAGACAGACAGACAGACAGATCGGTAAAAACTACCATATAAAAAAATCCTTCAATAAAAATGACAACCCACTGAGTTTTACAAATTAAGTCTTTCAATTATTTGGAAACAAAATCAATTTCGAGAATTTGTTCATAGCGCTAAATTAATTTGTTTGTTTAAAAATCAAATTCCGCAAATAAAGAAACATTTCTAGTCTGCATCTATGGCTATCGCTCTATATTCAATTTGCGAATATGTTTGCCACTTGAGTTAAATCATTCCGAACGTTATTTGAGTGCGAAATATCAGGGCTAGTTCGCTAAACAAGGTCATTGTGTAAGAGAATTATGTCAAATAGACCACCTCTCTCGTCATTACCTGTTGCTACATTAAATTATTGCATTTACGAAAATGCATTCTAAGTATCGAAATCAGACTGGAAAACTCCCAGGAAATCAAGGCCCTAGTTTGTGAGGATAAGGTCAAATAGATAGCTTTTCTGGTCAGTATCTGCTAATATACGGCTATTACATGTACATTATCGTCGATTGACAAAGTAACGACAATTTTGAAGCTGTTTCAAGTTTGTAAAACCACAAAATCATAGCAGAAATGGGCTCTGACTTGAAAGAATGACGTCAAATGGAATATATTTCTGTCCATTTTCTGCTGATACATATAATTATTGAATTCGCTGGACTGATTAAAGAGGTAGCGGTAATGCCAATCTAAAGGGATTCTGAATGCCAAGGAGGGAGAGGAGATCCTGCTGCGTAAGGTCATGGCTTGCGAGAATGATGTTAGAGAGGTTGTGTCCCGACTTAACAGAAAGAGAACCGTTCAAAATAGCTATGTGCTTGTAACCAAGAATGCAAAATATAACTGCACACTACGATGAATTGTTCCCGCACAGGATTGTCTAACTCATCTTTTAACAGACGTAAATGAGAAATCCGTGCTGAATAACTCTTTATCAAAGTGTCATGCCAGTTGCGCACATTGCATTACCGATTAGCCTCCACTATAATGATCCACGGGAGTATTATTAAGATTGGCAGGGTCGTGGGTTCGATTCTAATTGACGGTTACATTATTCTTTCTCTTTCTTATGGATTAATCAACGTAGGCTCAATTTTTAGCCCTATCAACCGCTAGCCGACTTTAATCAAACGTGACAGAGCGCGCTGATCACCAATAGTAACAACAAACTGTCCAGTCGTAGAGCTAAACGTCTCTGTGACCCGATGTCGTCAAGTGCGACCCCAGGTAACGGCCACTCAATTGACCCTGCCCGCCGTAAGACAAATCTACTGCAAAATTATTTACTTCACACAAATACCACTAGGTTCCTATTTTTTATATTGTCATTTCTGTATTATAAAACCAGTTGTGCATAAAGTCAGTTGTAAGTATTACCAATGAGCCGATATAGCTAGGACGGTAAGTGCAACTCCACGGATTGAGGGGTCGTCGTTTTGATTCCCGCAGATGGCTAAATTATTCTTCATTTCAAAGCATATTTCCATATATGCGAACTGTTTGAAGGGTAAGTTAAACATAAATTGGAACGATATGCAAGAGATGGGAAAAATTGACAACGCCTGGCGAGTAATATGCAACCATATGGTTCCACATGAAAGCTTCCCTCGGCACTTTACATTCAGATCCGAGAATACGGTGGATTCTCGGACTCAGCCGTAGTATCTCAGCCGCGTTTTTATTGTAGATGTTCGTGCGGAGACAATGAAGTATCCATACGGCCCTAATACCAAATTGTTATATCTGTACGTCGAACCACATAATTCTGCGAAAATTGGTGAGTTGTTCCCCTTACTTCTGAAACTTAATTGTTGCGTTTGTTGTTATGATGCTTGAGCTATAATTCGATACCAAGTATTATTCATTTATAGTGATAGTGATAATGCATTACTTGTCTACGTATTACCAATTTGTAAATTATCTAGATTGGGTAGAAAAAATGATTGCTAGAAGTAGTGAACTTATATTTCTACCTATTAAGACAATCGTCTATGCAAATTAGCGTTGTTCTTTCTCCTCTTCTTCTTCTTGTGACTTTTTGAAATACGCGAGCGCTAAGAGAGTGCGATCTCTGCCATACTTTTCAACCTCCGATATCACATGGCAACCCTACCTTCAGGCACTTTGGAATTCATTTGCAACTTCTCTGAGATATCCGGTGGAATGAATCATTGCTTCATTGGTTTGTGTTCAGATGTTAATTATCTTACGTCATGACATAGGAAACATTTTTCATGTACCTTTCAGTTGCTTAAACGCTGACCATCGACACATCCGTCAATGTCTTTAGCTGTAACCATTTTCACTGAACAGTATGTATATACGTATAACAATATCCTTGAATTGCTTATATTCCAAGGACGATGAAACACAACCTTGTCAATGTTTCAACGAACCTCTTGTAGATCTGCGCACCGCAGGTAAAAAGGCTATTAATCATAGATAGAGGTTTCTCAGGACAAATATTAACATAAATCAGAGAATCTACGGGGTGCTATATGGTTTCCTGACCTTCCACTTCAAGAGACAACAGACAACTCGATATGGAACTATTTGGTAACATCTGCATTAACAAAATGTGATGAGTACTCTAATAACGACAAAAACATTCGCACGGTCATAGAAGCACTAAAATGATTGGCTACAAATGTATATGGCTGAAGTTTTTAGTATCATTTTCATCATTCGTGTACAATGCCTGTCTGGTTCATGTGAGGATCCTAAGTTTTGTCACTTCAGGAGGACTTAAAAATCTGATCAAAAGATTTCCTGGTTGAGGAAACACTACCTGAAGAAACGATGATCGATTGGAGGGAAGGAGACTGCAGACAAATGCAATCTATGTATTGGTTGATAAACGCAAGCTGTTTTAACGGAAGGTTTTATATTGAGGGAGAGTTTAGGCATTTGTCTATAGGTTTTGTCTTGTATTTCGCGGTATATTTCACCGGAAATAGATTTGAATACGAAGGCAATTCTTCTTATCGTGGAGCGGAGATATAAAGTCAACATTGGAATTTTATTTGTATTCTACATTCTAAAGAAGAGTAAAATGTTTGCTTTATAGTGTTTTTGTGAGAGACTTGGAACGTGTGATTATTCACTTGATAAGAGGAATCCAGCTCCCATTAAACACATTTCTCATACCGAACTGCCGACCATTGGATTCCACTCTCTTGGTTGTTACTAAGATTGGCAACCTTGGTGTGGAATATTGCGGTACAAATCACTAGAGACATTTAGTTAGAATTTTTTGGGACAATTTGTAACTTTTAACGTGTGGAGTTTCTATCGTCGACCGAGAGTTCACCTGTAACAATCACAGATTTGAAGAAGAAAAAAATGCTTTCCAAGATGGAAACTAGACTATCCACTAGAATTGAAGGGCGTATAGAGGAAGTTCTAAATAAATTCCTAGAGTTTTTAAAGAAATTCGAACATCTTGATTACCGATACCGTGTGGCAAAGTGGAAGAGATATTGTGGAAGATATTTTTGACACAGGAAGTACAAACTGGGTTTTGAACACCATTCTGTTGCCACAAGGAACAAGCAAAATCAATGCTTATAAATCATGCCCACAGGTTACCAAAATAGGGGCGAATAATCAACTCGAGAGGGACTCGTGATACTGGTGATTGTTTCACTTGTGAGAGGATCGTGAGGATTTTATTCGGGCAGCGCATTCGAGAGTTTTAGTATGGCTTTGAAACGCGACTGGACTCTAAAGATACATGGAGAAAGCAGGGAACTGAGGACTGAGAAACTGTGATATGTAGGTATGATTTGTGTACTGAGTGACTAATGCCTGTTAATTTGTTAATTGCCCATAATAACAGACAAGAGAAAACGCCTATTGCATTTTTGAAGATAAGGTGGATTCAAATTGAACTGATTTTGAAATTTGAGATGATGTTGTAGAAATCAAAGGTCACTCGGACTGAAATCGTGATTCCAAATCAACTATTTGAAATGAAATGCATTATTGTTTTGTTTTGGTAGATTCTAGTCCAACGTATTGTGATAATGCTGCGAGTATTTTGTTGAGCTTTTTATTGTGTGAAATTTAAAGTCGACAAATTTAGCTAATTCTGTTGTTGGCGAAGTACAGGGGTCCAACGACTATATGGATTCATGACGAAAATTGATCTGTATAAAATAGGACTATATTCTTGGCAGACATTATACGGGACAATAAATGTGCTGGATCGAAATGGAATTGTGAACGGAAGAAACGAATCATTTACATGCGAAACGCGTTTTGCATTATTGCTGCAAATATGCTTGTATGTTTAGCCCATGCGTTTGTTACGCAAGTTTATCTGCATGATGTCTCTCAGTTTATGCTGGGGAGCAAATATCGGCAGTGGTGTATAGTCCTTTTGTATTGTGTTCAGACCTTGCTTCTTGAGTAGTCATTTAAAAGGCATGAGTCCAGATTTTCGTGGAGTAACAGTAATGCGGGGTAAGCATTGTATTCATATTTGAATACATTAATTTGGATGTGTCACCCAAAAAGTTTTCCATTTCATCTGGTTATATATGTTACCGATCCAAACGCACTTACTACATTACTGTTGTTCATTACATAATTTCACAGATTAGATTATGTTTATTAGCTCAGACTCTGTTGTTGTATGGAGCACAACATCATAATGCCTCACAGTGCATGCATAGATATATAATACAAAGAAACTAATACAATACTAGTATTATTAATACTATTTTAAGTATTACCATACATGGATACTCATCAATTCAGATAGAGTTTTTTGTGTGTGGACGGTCAGCCCAGTCAGACAGGTTGTCACGATAATATGTCTAAGAGATACGATTTTGTTTTATTGGTTCCTGTGGTACTTTAGGTACCCATGATGTTGACCTCTTTGTTTGAGTCCAACACAGAGTTCTTTAGTTGTGTCTATATATGCGTATCCGAGTTTATTCTATAGTACTTTAATATTATATGCAGGTACAGATACTTGTCCGCTATTTTATTCACGAGTTGCAAAGGGCTCACCATTGAAGGCTGGGAATTTATTTGAAGCTCATCATGATTTATATCACAGTCAGAAAAATGGTGCTGGTCCCACACCCTTTAATGGTGTTGAGAACTGGTCAACAACATATTAAGTGATGTTAAGAAATGCTGTTGACCAATGTGAAAACTAAAAAATGGTGTTGAGGCCAGTTCAACACCAAATAATGGTGTTGGTCAACACCAAAAAAATGGTGCTGAAAATGATTCAACACCATATTTTGGTGCTCACTGACAAGAGCTAATACTGGCTCAACACCAATTAAATGGAGTTGGCCAACACCAATAAAGAGTGTTGGAGATATATGATGTCGGTCAAAATTCAACACCATTTATTGGTGTTGAGCTCAACAATTTTTGTTGGTGGTGATCAAAATCATTTTTCTGGCTGTGCATCAAAATCAAGTAATAGCTATTAATGGATAAATTAATTATAGTAATATATAATTGCCATGGTCTGGGCGAATCTGAGAGATATGAGGGTGTTTTCAATTGTCTTGGGGAAAACGACAAGCTATTTATTGTCTGCAAGATTTCATTTGATCTTGATAATGTTTTAAAAGAATTGGATTTTAAGAAATACTTCAACTCAGTTTCATTAAATTCTAGGTGTGTCGCGATTTTATTTAATAACAATTCCGAATAAAAAGTCCACGGACAAATAAAATACGATAGTGGAAATTCAAGTTCTTCTGTGCGATATTTATTTCCTTTCCTCATCATATGTTGCAGTAGATTTGATAAGATATCGAACGAAGTATCCACGGTGGTGGGTGGAGATTGACACTGAATAATATGAGATCATGACCCCACAAATCTGGTCTTGTAAACAGGATAATTTGCTCAATACATCCAATATGGCTTCCACCGAAAATGGTCCTAATGCTATTCCTATATGCCCATCCAGATACACTATTTTTAATGGTTTTTGAAGATCTATGACAAAGGATTCTCTGCTAGATATTTGGCCAGTCCGAGGTGACCCTTGGTGAATGGTTTGAAGGAATTCTCAAACCTTGATGAAGGTATTCTTCATACGCCCCGAAATGCTCGTACAGTTTCACCAGTTAGCTTTTGGAACAGGTCTATGCTGCCTTTGAGACGATAGCTGCCTTCGATGCTGCATTATAAATCGTTTTTTGTAATCAGTTTGCAGAAAATCTCAAGACTCCGTCATGAGTCATATATCTTTACGTCAATCGCGAATGAGCCTCAGCTTCCAGTTCTCAGCGTTCAACAGAGACGACTCGAGTAGATCGTCGCCATCCGGTATTCTTTACATGCAGTCTCGGCCACAATGGTTGATGCATTGGTAAAAAAATTCAAAAAGTTTACAGAACAATGTAGTTAGTTCTGGCGAATCAGATTTATTCTTGAGTATTTCTTTCGACTGTTCGTGAATCTCAGATTGATTACCTTTTTATTGAGCTTTGGAGGACAATCTACCTGTATTGGAATTCGAATGGTGTACCTTTCTGTGCAAATTGCGAAGGAAAGGCGATTTCTTTTCCAAAATTCTATTGATAGAAATCTATTCGAATTCAAAAAGTCAGCAACTCGAGAGGGACTCATGATACTGGTGATTGTTTCACTTGTTGGAGAATCGTGAGGATTTTATTCGGGCAGCGCATTCGAGAGTTTTAGTATGGCTTGAAACGCGACTAGGCTCTAACGATACCTGGAGAAGCAGGGAACTGAGGACTGAGAAACTGTGATATGTAGGTATGATTTGTGTACTGAGTGACTAATGCCTGTTAATTTGTTAATTGCCCATAATAATTGACAAGAGAAAACGCCTATTGCATTTTCGAAGATAAGGTGGACTCAAATTGGACTGATGTTAAAATTTGAGATGATGTTGTAGAAAATCAAAGGTCACTGAAACTGAAATCGTGATTCCAAATTAACTATTTGCAATGGACTAGTTATCTGTGAGGTAGATGAAGATGTACTTTTATTTGTTTTGGTAGATTCTAGTCCAACGCATAGCAATCAGTATTGTGATAATGCTGCGAGTATTTTGTGCAGCTTTTGACTGTGTGGAGCTACTGACTTTAAATTTTACAAATTTATCCAATACTGTTGTTGGCGAAATACTGGGGTCCAAACATTATATGGATTAATTGATCTGTATAAAATAGAACTATATTCTTGGCAGACATTATACGGGGCAATAAATGTGCTGGATAGAAATGGAATTGTGAACGGGAGAAACGAATCATTTGCATGCGAAACACGTTTTGCTTTATTGCTGCAAGCACGCGTGTATGTTTAGCCCATGTGTTTGTTACGCAAGTTTATCTGCATGGTGTCTCTCGGTTTTATGCTGGAAAGCAAATATCGGCAGTGGTGAATGAACAGCCGTTTTGTATTGTGTCCAGACCTTGCTTCCTGGTTAGTCATTTAAAATTACAAGCGTCTGGTCCGTCATTCATAATTCAGCCGTCGTCCATTAGAGAATACCCGCGTCCATAATCCAAAGACCTATTCCATATTCCACAGTATACATAAACATAGGCTTGTTTCCTGCAAGAGAGAACGCAAAAAAGGATTTTCCTCCCAATGCATTCCTAAAACGCGCCCTAGTGGCATTTTGTTGAGAGGCAAGTTTAGATTATCAGAAGAACTATATTGCGATCGGCACTTTGAATCAAACAACTCTTATGGCAACTGTCTTTTGTGTTTACGCATGATTCTACACCTTCGTGGCACAATACGTCGAGCCTAAATGACAAGAGAGCCTGAGTTCGGAAACAACAAGATGCTGAAACCACCGACCAGCTGCCAGATAATGTCAAAACGAAGCCGACACGAGACGTCGGATATTGTTCACAACGATTGACGTCCAAGGCAGAAGCCAGAATATCAAGGAGCATTAAGACTACGATGTGGTCGCAACTAGTTGTTAATTCCAGCGTTACTTTCTCAGGGGTTACAATTTATTTTCATTTGTATTGACGTTCCGAGATTAATGATAGTTCATCTGAAATGGTACAGTTTTTGAATTCCAATGCAACTAGATTGTCGACCAAAGCTCAAGAAAAATGGTTATCCTTCGGAGATTCACGAAAGAAATCCTGTGATTCGCCAGAGCTACAATGTTCTGTCAAAGATTAGAATTTGTTACCCATGCACCAACCATTCACTGTATAGTGAGTGTAGTTGACATACATGTGTAGCTGCATCTTATGAATTGACAAAACGTGCTACTAAATTAAAAGGAATAACTGTCAATAAAAACTCAGAACTTGGCGGGGTGGGGAATTATGCAATTATTCTTGTTAACATGGAGATAGTGATCTCGTTAGTGCATTTTTATGTAGTAGTGTTTTATTGATAAAACTCTTCCCATGCGTTGGGTCCCATTCCCTAGGCAATTCATTACGGTGGTCATATCCTCCTCGTACTTGTTTGACCATGTTCACTAAATTGGAGTCATTACCAGAGGTGAGACAAATTGACGACGTCTGGCGACTAAAAAAGCAACCATAATACTCTACAGGAAAGCTTCTCTCTGCACCGCACATTTAGAGTCAAGAATACGGTCGATTATTGGAAGAAGCCCTAGTATCTCAGCCGCGGTTTTATTGCAGCTGTCCGTGTGGAGACTATGAAGTATCCACACGGTCCCTACCACCGGCTTAAGCGGAATTAGATACGTTAGCTCGGGAGACAATCTAAGTACATTAGGCATGTACGTTTTGTTATTGCATACCGTATATGCTCAATATACTTCATTCAACTGAAAGATAAGTTAAAGATGTTTTTATCTTCAGCTGTATGATATGATAAAACAATCTAAAAGCAAATAAAACGGGTCTGCCATATACCCACTCGAAATGCCTAAAATAACCGCAACATCCCCCCCCCCTCCTCCCCGAGATATCCTCAAAACATCCGGAAGGAAGCATTAATCATGTAAATAGGTTTTGGTTTCCCATCGTGATGGTCTCCATTCAAATATTGGTGGTCTCAGCATTTTTCGCTTCATTAAAATTGGTCAGTTTGAGAGGAGAAAAGTTGCATATTTAGGGTTGCAAAACATCATATAATATATAACTTAATGTAATGGTGGTGCTGCAATTGATTTCCCTCTGAAAGCTTCATACCTGCTAAACTTGCTTTACCTTATTTTGATGATGTAAACATTCAATCAATGATCAAATTTACTGATCAGGCAATACATTTAAATCATATCATTCCATTCCTTGACTATGTCTAACGTGGACATTGTTGCATCTGATTAAAGTAACATAAAATAAACTGTTATGCCTTGGGGAGATACACGTTTATCACGTGACTGCGATGTTATTAGAGAAATATTTATGGCATAATTTGCGTATGCCCTTACGTGAATAACATTTTCAAAGACGCCGACTGGATGATACATGTAGCACGAGACAATAAATTACTACGCCTGGTCGTTGCGCCACTGAACTATTTCTCCCAGTGATAACAATTTACTACGAAATAATATGCTCACAACATCATGGAGACATGCATTTGCCTGCAAACTATAGCTGCCAATAGCCATACAAGCAATAATGATCGTCACGTCATTCGACTGTTTTGAGCTTCATATTTTACACAGTATTAACGCAGTCTGTCATTGTTGGGGAATCAAGCAGTGGGCACAGTTTACTCGTCAAATATCAAAAGTAAACGTTTGTTCATTCTGTTAACATGTCTGTATGGAGTCTTCCCGATGTTAGCTCATTCCTTGCAACAGATCTGGATGATTGGAGACATCAAACGATTTACGTTTTCAAAATGATCTTGCCAGCCTAGCATGTCGTCACGTCGCTGAGAACTCTCCAGCGTGTCGCGCGCAAGATGACCTGCAGAGAACACTAGTGTAACTCGTGGCATATTATGATCCAAAATGAATAATGTACGAAGAACATTTATTTAACAAGTTACAATTATAACATTCTGTTGTGAAATTGTCTGCGATAATTTGAAATGCTGTGGAAACTAATAAGCCTTACAAGGGAGATGCTCAACCTCTGTTGCGTTTCGGAATATTTCAGGTTACGTATACAAGAATTTTAAGGAAGTGACGCGCCTGAGCCAGGTCCGTTTATTCGATGGGAAGGAAACAAAGAAAAGAAATCTAGAGATAGATTTGATGATTAAATCTTTCGAATTATTGCGTTACAATTTGCTTTAAAATAGTTATGTGATAAACAGAATCTTACACTCGTGGCAATTGAATATGAAGGTTATTACACTCGTTGAGTAAGTTGTATTTATAGCTCGCAAAACATACTCAACTCGTGTCACAACATTCATATATTAGATAGCCACTAGCGTTAGAGCCTCTATGTATGCTATACAATGACTTGCTCTTGTCTAATCACTCATACATTTGGCTATATGTAGCTATATAAATTGAAAAATATCCTACATGTACACGTAAGCACTGATTATGAATGCGATATGTTGAGGAAGAAAATATTGCTTGAATGTAACATTTTATATTTTTGCTAAATAATTCTGTGGTCCATATTGCAAATTTGTGAGCAGAAGACGGATATGATCGACACATTTTATGATGAACATCAAAGCAACTTGACCAATATTCAATATACTGCCAAGCCAGGATACATCTATAATTTGGATACATGTAGATCTCGTTAAAATTATAAAATTAACTATGAGCAAGTCTCTTGTGATCTTCAAACAGTTCAAGAAAGTGAGAGATTTGTGATTCAATCCTTTAATCCGAGACCCAAACTTGGCCAGAATTGAGGAGCTACATGTACATTACAATTACAAGCGTCTGGTTCGTCATTCATAATTCAGCCGTCGTCCATTAAAGAATATCCGCGTCCATAATCCAAAGACCTATTCCATATTCCATATAACAGTATCAGCATCAAATTCAAAAAGACAATCATAGTATACATAAACATAGGCTTGTTTCCTGCAAGAGAGAAGCGGTCAACAGTTTTCAGTGATGCCGCTGATCAGTATTCTTAATCCATAATATTCGTTGTAAAGTCGTCATCTAAAGAATGATGTATCTCAGTCACGCTTTGATTGTGCCTGTTCATATGAGTACCATGAGGATCTTGAAGTACATGGGTTCATACGGCCCCAGCCCCGGGTTAAGCGGAATTAGACACAAGTTACGAAACGTAACGCCATAGATCTTGCACGCTACGCTCGTATTTTGCTATCAGCATGCGATATGTATCGCCAAATTTGAGAAACTTTGAGTGGAGGCGCTTGGTGGTGTAGCCCTGTTTTATAAGTTTCTGCAACAATGTTTTGTGACGTTGATCAAAATCGTCACATTTAACACAGGATCTAGCAAATGCTACTAGGCGTGATATGTATACGCCATATGCAGGTCCCACTGGAATATTACTGTCCAGAAAGGGATAGTTTACGATGTCGAAATTGTAATCATCTCTCTTGTCATACAGTCGACGAGAGAGAAGGCCCGCTTCATTTTTATAGAGATATAGGTCTAAATATGATGTGCCTGTAGGGCTATCTGCAGTTTCCTTCAAATCCAGTGAAGGTGGATATATATCCTTCACTGCGTCATTTATATAGCGATTATCCACAGCGAGAAGATCGTCTGTATAGCGTTTGGTGAATGAGAAGGAACGGGCTTTGAATGGATCGGTTTTTGAAAGCGCCTGCATATAGTCATACCCATAAGAGAACAGATATAGGTCAACCAACAGGGGTGCACAATTAGTACCCATTGGAATACCTATATGCTGTTGATATATTGTGTTGCCAAATTTCACATAGATATTTTTAATGAGAAATTCAAGCAACTCTATAAACAAAGAAACATCCCATGAATGATACCTCTTGTATGTAGTAGAGCTAAAGAATGCTTTATGGCTTCCTACATTAATATATCTACGATCAGTTTTCTTGAACACAGATACTATTAATGAACTTAGACGGCCAATAAGGTCCTGATGAGGGGTTGTAGTATAGAGAGTCGAGAAATCCCATGTGGATAGATGTCTGTACGGTATGTGACCTTTAGCATCAAGTTCTTCCGTAAGACATTTTGAGTTTTTCAATATCCACATACATTCAACGCCAGAATTTTTAGAAATAGTGGCGCAATACCTTTCCCAAAATGCTTTTACCTCCTGAAGGGCCCTCGTCAACAGGGTTGAAAGAAGCTTGGTGGTGCAGCTTCTAGAACCAGCTATGAATCTAGCTTTGTATGGTGATTTATGCATTTTGGGTGTCCAGTATACTTTTGGTATATCGTTATGTTTGGTTGGAAGACAAATACCTCTTTCCCTGAGAAGCGTTTTGTGATTGCTAAATAAATCTTCCAGAGTAAATGCAGTTTCAGAGTAATTAGACGTATTTGATGACGATATGTTTACACTCAATTCTTCAACCAGCACCTGGTAATAGTAATATTTACATATGAATATTATATTATTTGGAGCTTTGTCTGCTGGGACTATGACGAATTTACTCTGGAGATTTACTAGAACTTCTTGCGAATTGGGGCTTCTCAGTACTTGTTTTGCTTGGGGAAGGGTACTTCTGTCAATATGGCGGATTGTTTCAACGACCTTGCTCTTGGTGAGGTCCAGCCAATCAGCGAGTACTGTAGGTTCAACTTTTTCTCGCTTAGACCAATCAATAACGTACTGTTCCAAAGCAAACAGGACTATCTTCTGGTCGGCCTTCAGATTTATTTTTCTATATTTAGGTCCCTTCATCAAGAGTTATCTTAGGTCCTTATCACTCACTACATCAAGGTCACCAGTCACAACATGTTTGCATGGTGCATAGATAAAGTTCGACGATTCACAATCACAACTATAGCCCCCGACGTGTATAAGTTCCAGTCAAACTCCTTGACAGCATTAGAGTAATTGAATATTTTGGTGGCTAAATATTTAGTATACTTATATGAAATGCAAGGAGGTTCTGTGAACTTAAAATAGTTTGGTACAGTGTTGCACTCTGGATCATTCAGGATTCCAGGTAAATTAATAATGTCCAGTCCTTTATCTAGGTAGTTGAGTTTCAAGAAAAGCCGATCTTGGAATGTTTCGATTATGTTCACTGGACGATACAACCGAAAATACGCTATATCTTGACATACTTTAGTGATTTTGGGTGGTATTATATTCCTGAAGACGCAGATTGTTGTATATCTCTGACTATATGATTTAAAGCTCTCAGAGGTAACGCATACAGAGCTGTACGTAAGCTATGTGTACTATTGGGTGTGTTACTTAAACCCACTAAGTAATTTAAAGTGATATGATCGTGAATCATCGCACTAATAAACTTTCTCCAACCATGGCTGCGATGTCTCCGTTGATGGGGTTTAAATAGCTGGGTACATTGGATATATTTTAACGGCGGTTTGTAACATTGTCGAACCCACTGACATTATCATTTAAACCATACGGAAACACTGACCCAAGTTCTAGCATCCAGAATAGTTCCCGCTCTCGGATTTGCATTTCGAACTATTAGAGACTCGGCCGAGAAACCTGCACTAAGGTTCCTCGGGTCTGTCTTACTATTATTTATTTCTGTTGCATCCATTATGAGTGTTGGGTGTGCAGGGTCCCGGCCTCGGCGACAACTTGCCCACCAGCAGAATCCAGGCATACACAGGTTTAAAATTACAAGCGTCTGGTCCGTCATTCATAATTCAGCCGTCGTCCATTAGAGAATATCCGCGTCCATAATCCAAAGACATATTCCATATAACAGTATTAGCACCAAATTCAAAAAGACAATCATAGTATACATAAACATAGGCTTGTTTCCTGCAAGAGAGAAGCGGCCAACAGTTTTCAGTGATGCCGGCAAGACATCATGATGTTCCAAAAACATGTCTACATGTCTCATGTCTCATGTATATTCTCTGATCGTGGTACCTGCATAGCATTATGCCCCACCCCCTACTAAACTTTCTGCGCTATCTCCGGAACGATAGAAAATGAGAGCCGACACTCGGTGACTTTTTGGTTTATCATATTGAGGTCATTTTTGAGCCTGTTTGTATAACCCCCAGAGCAAAGGATAATGGGTAAATTCAAGATTGCGGCCACGTGGCGTACCAGAAAAGTGATGTTTTCGTCATTTTCTTCAAAATTTCTGTTTTTCCACGAGGAAAAGTGGGCAGAAATTATTTTATTTCACGTTACATTATTATTGATCAATTTATCATGCAGTTTTTGCGAAGAAATTACATAAATATGAAATTCGGAAAATCTGGCTGAAATATCGACCAAAAAAAATGAGTTTGGAAAATGACGCCACTGTGACGTCATCAAATCGGTCTTTCTTGGATTTTTTTTACATTTTCTGGTAGAGCCTGACCCAAGGGCATAATAGGATAAGTTCCAGCTCCCTAGCTCAAGGGTAAAGAAAACCAATAGGGTGGGGAAAGTGTGTGCAAAGTGGCCCTCCCCCAGGCCTGGAGAGATCCCCAAAAGCCCAGGCCAGATAGGGTTAACCAATTATAAATTTAACCAATCGCGATTAAAGTTTCTCCGATACACATTTACATTTTTCGTTGCCGTTTAACACAAAGGATCTGAAAGGTGCGATATAATTGATGCTGCATATTATTTGCGGTCACGTTGTGCTTCTTTGCGGTTATTTGCGTTCATTGCGATTTCGCGGAAGGCAGATCGTCTAAACCGTATTATGTTCATAGAGAAGCAAATAAATGGAGGAACTTCTCTAACAGATGGCACCATCAGTGATAAAATTATTCATCCCATTCCTAACAAAATGTGTCGATTTTAACACAATTTATGTGAGATCAACAATCAGTTTCCACCTTTTTCCCTTGATCCTGGGTTTGATTCATCGATCTTCTTGAAAAGAAAAAAATGGCTTCTCCACCGACAATATTTCATTTAGAATACTGAACACTTCCTAAAATAGCCCGGTGCAATTAAAGCTGACTCGGGAACATTTGTTGCTTACAGAAAACCAACGAGATAGGTGTGGATTCAGCATATCCAGATATACCCAGACAAACCCAGGTACATTGTATAATAAATCACCCTCTTAAAAGTAGAGAATTCACCTTTTCCTTGGTTTTTGTTTCTTCTCCATTTTAATTACCAATTCAGAGCACAACTATGGGCTGCTTGGACACGCTGCTCATTTCTGACAAACAATGTGAGAATATTAGACATGTGCATTTCTTATATTATTATATGCCTAGTTTACTTAATTTGACTGGCAGATTATGTGTTATTATCTCTGACGGAACTGATCTCCGACAGGACATTGAATAAATAATACCTTAGGAGTCATCTGATGCACACATAGAGCATTTCGAAGAAAAGACATCTATCCAAGCACCTAAAAATATTATCATTATTTTAAAATAATAATAATTAGTGTTTATGATTTCATCATCCAGAGATCGGAGAAAATGGGAATACGGGTATATGCGACTGGAGCGCCATCACGAGTGAGGTCTGGCGGCAAGTTGCCAGTACCAACATACCAAATAAGTTTCTATATTCCCCACGTTTCGTCCAGATGGACGAACAACTGGATATGCGCCTATTTGTACCATTTCAATTCACCTTTACGTCATCGGTATATCCTGGGTGAAATACTGTTCTTTTCTGGAGGACACTCTAAACATATTAGGCATGTACATTTCTTATACTACGTATATGCCAATGATACTTAATTTATCCACCAATAGAGTCTTATTGCCACATTCCGTGGAATGTCTGAATTTTCACAAGCACAAAAGCCAAAGTAGGCTTTACCAACAGCCAAATAATCTTCTATACCACTGGTACCGGGGAAAGACATATTGGTTGCTAATGAAAAATTACAAAAATCCTTCTTATACATCTCGGCCACAGCGTCTTGGTATAAAACCTAAACTTTGACAGAACATTGGACTTCTGGCGAAAAAATTATATTGGGTTGGGGAAATACACAAAGCGCCCTAAACGCGATGATGCTACTGACAAAACGATGCACTAAAACGCAGAAAATATCAAGGTCCAATTTACATTTCAATGTTCTATTGTTAACATTTAAAAATCACTACTCTTTGGAGAAATACAGAGCTATAAATAATGGGAAATTGAGCAAATTCACAAAAGATTGGATGATATTCCGGGGCTATTTGGACTAAAATATTACTGTTGACATAATGGCTCCGTGGGGCTCCCGGGGATAGAGCTGAGGTGTCGCCGTGCACACCCCATGCCCTGGTAAGTATAGGTCTCAGCCCCTCAGGGAGCATGTCGTAAGAGGCGACTAACTGTGACACCCATGGGATGTGAAAAGAAACAGGGGTAGGAATAGGACCTACCCATGTGGTTTCCCGGTGTGAAAAGGAATAGGAATCAAACGTCGTGATATGACTGAAATAGTATTGAAAGTGACGTTAAATCATATTTACTCACTCACCCTAGAGTGATATGAAAAGAAATATGTTCATGAGACCAGTGGCATCAGCGTGATATCGTGCAGCATGAAAAATCTATGTAACTTTCAACCTTCAAAAGATTAATGCTCTTGCAAAATGTATGTTTTTTTTCAGAAAATTCTAGATGACGGCAAAACCTCTTGACCTAGGAACTTATGGTTTGCATATTCGTCATCGCCATGCTCAATTGCATAGAGTCGACCACTTTTCCCGTCGAAATTTGTTACTTTGAACAACAACAACAACAACAACAACAACAACAACAAAACATGCCATATTGATTGGTCTGGGGCGGCCATTTTGAATTCACGGATCAGCTTCTTTTATAACACCATTACCATGGCTTGGACCTAGGATCATGTTTGCCAAGTTTCAGATCATTCGGTACAACTGCCCTGCAAAAGATTTTTATAGAAAAGGGGTCAACCCAATATGGCCGCCGAACCATTCAACCAACTTGAATCAAACCCTATTTTTCATATGCACTAGATCTCAACATGTCTAATATGTGTGTGGAGTTTGAGCATGATTGATGAGTTATAGCAATCACAAAATCACAAGGAATAATAATAATAACTAGACACTGTGGACAGTGACCCGGTCTTCCCATTCCTAAAGCCGACGAGCTCAAACGAATAATAACTCAGATACTGAACATGAAAGTCTTGAAGTTGGATCCGAACCCACAAGTTCTCAAGGTTATCACGTTAGCTACAAACCACTCCTATATCTGTAGAGACGTGTCACTGTGCATTCAAAAAGGTATTCCAATCAAATCAAAAAGATTTTACACTGGAGTATAAAATGCCACAACTGAGGTCCATATCTAATAAGGTTCGAAATCTATAGCGGTCCAAAGATAAACTGAGTTTTCGACAATTACTCTTTTCGGCTATTACCCTATCACTTCCGTCGTATAACACGATATTAATTTAATTGCGTACTCGGGATGCCTGGACTGGTACAACCGAAATATTAAGCCCACTAAACTTTAGTTTGGTGTGACGGGTTACATACAGAACTTCACGACTTAGGGCGCCTGTAATTAATCGACAATTAAGTTGGTGTCGTGTTACATACGCGATGTCAATTACTTTAAATAGTCCCGTAAGTGCCCGCTAGCAAATCCTGCATATTAAGATTCCAAAAACTATTTTCTTAATATTATAAAAAGTACTACAGTTACAGCTTTGAAAATTTGCAGTTTTCTAGATGCATATTTTCTCTCAAAGCTATATCAAATTATTGATTCAACCGTTTTCACTCCAGATAAATAAAATGAAAATTTCGGTTTTCCTCAATTATCTTCTATTATTTCTGGTAATTTTTCTCCAATTCTACATTGATTCTGTTGGACCATGTGATGACCGATAATGATATGCAAATTTGAAGTTCAAATGCGTAACAGTTTGTTAAGGGTACACGCCATAATACCCGAAAACGGAAAGGGCGATAACTTTGGAACGGAGGTCATGGTTAGGTCAAAACTTACGTCACTTTATTCTTGTATTATGGCGAACATGTATTTCAAATTTCAGGATCATATAGGTAATACTTATGGAGAAAATCAACTAAGACACTTTTTACATCACGTGATATTCATGGTCAAGGTCAAATCAGAGCCTCAGTTAAGTAATGTCAAACGAAAGACCATTCAGCGTTCTATACGGAGAGTTGGTTTCAATACTGTCACTGACCTACTTTCGGAGAAAATGTAGGCCATAATTTCGATGTTTGAATTAATATTTCTTACGAGGTGAAGGTCAAGGTCAAATTCTGGCTATGGTGGAGAACTCATGGTGTCATATAGTTAATCTATGCCAAGTTGTGCTCTAATTGGTTGAGCCGTTTACGAGTTGAGCTCGAATCTTTCACCTCATCGAAGGTCAAAATCAACAGAATATTCTGTTACTCTGTTACATATTAATATGTTAATGAATGTACCAAATATGCAGTTGATAGCTGTCCGTATTCAAAATTTATATAATTTCAAAAAAATCAAAAGGGGAGTTCACTAAGAAGTTTGATTACGTAATAGGCAAAGACAATGGCGATCGTGGCCATAAACATGTCATGTAGACTGCCAATTTTAGAGAATGTCATTAGTATCGTTTTAGCTGCACTCTGGCAACAAGCAAAACGCCTTCAGGGGAGAGAACTCGAAAACTGCTTGACTGACCTACGTAGTTTCTTGGAACATTATATGGGGAGTTTCTTCAAACACTTACATTCTAACTCTCAAAGCTTGCTCCCATGTGTTTGGTCGATATTCACAAAATAAAATTCAACTTTACACGCCTATATCTCATTAGCTCAAGGTCAAAGATCAAAATTCTAAAATGTGGACCAAGCCCCTGTGTGCTTACAATCAAGTGTTTATGATTTCATTATCCAGAGATCGGAGAAAAATGGGAATACGGGTAGATGCGACTGGAACGCCATCACGAATGGGGTCTGGCGGCAAGTTGCCGGTACCAACATACCAAATAAGTGTCTATATTCCCCATGTTTCGTCCAGAGACTTCTCGATGGACGAACTACTGAATATGCGCCCTTTTGTACCATTTCAATTCTTCTTTACGCAATCGGTATATCCTGGGTCGAAATGCTGTTCTTTTCTGGAGGACACTCTAAGCATATTAGGCATGTACATTTCTTATACTACGTATATGCCAAAGATACTTAATTTATCCACCAGTAGAGTCCTATTGCCACATTCCGTGGAATGCCTGAATTTTCAGTCCGTCATTCAATCTTTGAATACGATAAACATCTAGGTCCTCATTTCACTAATAATTTCACATTCCGAATGCGGTCAAGTGATGTTAAATCTATACTATAACTAACTGCTGCCAGATGGTATTCGCATGGTATTTGCATGTCATACTAGGTGTGTCGTCGTGCACACTCTATTTTATGGTAAGAAAAGGCCTCAGCCCCTCGGGGAGCTTGTCGTAAGATGCGACTAACTGTGGCACCCACGGGGTGTGAAAAAGAATAGGACCCCACGTGGGGTCCCGGGTGTTAAAAGGAATAGGAACCTACACGTGTGGTTTCCGGGTGTGAAAAGGAATAGGAATCAAACGTCGTGGTATGACTGAAATAGTGTTGAAAGCGACGTTAAATCATATTTACTCAATATATTGTGTGTACGCGTGGGTGTATATTATGTACATGCAGTGTTCAGAAGATGTATTATCTGTCTGTCATGTTTTGTTTAGTTCTTGAGTAATGAAAAATGTTTATTATGTCATTTGTCAGGCAATAATCTAGATATTTCGGTCTTGTTTATGTCAAGCGGTAGCCTAATGAATGGCGCAAATTTGGATATGCTGGTGCAGCGAATTCGTTTATAAGTCTAACCACATGAGCAGTGTGACTAACGTCACAGGACCTACGAAGTAGGGTAAGCATTAGAACTCCGACGCGAACTGAACTCTTGGAAATTTCCACCCCCAGTTGAAATCCTGCCTATGTTAAGATAGGCACTGCCCAACTCAGAATCACCAGTGATTTTCATCAAAAATCACCAGCTCAGAACTTGTTGGTAAGTCTCCTAATGCGCCTTCATTCCAAAAATAAATAACGATCGCCGATTTAATTTTGCTATTTTTTAAGTAAAGGAAACAGATTGAATAATAAAAAGTTCTGTGGGTTTCAGACTTTACGTGTGAAAATACATTTACATCTCTTTAATGGTTTTCAGTGCCCGTGTCCAGGACCAAAACAACTTTTTGAATCGCATTATTTTCCCAACAATACAACAAATGCTTATACATAGTCCTATAGTAGAAAGGTAGCATTTATGTAGTTTACGGTAATTCAGCTCAAGACCAACACCTTCTCGGCACAAGATAATAATGATTCTATGCCATTCTCCTGAGCATGGCCGGTACAAAGACGAATAAATAGCATCTCTACATCACGTTGTTATCTAGATATATGAGACAACACATTTTGGGTATCGGCAATCTGATGAATGTAGAATTTGAGGATTGTACTTAGCATCTTAAATACAGCCTCATAATACTGTAAAACATATGTGTTTAATTTCGTTTCTCATAATGTGGCAGTTTCTAGTAATCAAAACATGTGTGTGTATATAGCAAAAGTATGTGTCTCAAGTTAACGGCAGCTGTTCAAATGTCCCCTCGAACGGTAATAAATTAATAAATACGTCAACATGTGAACTCATAGAATCTGCACTGTCGATGGTTTAATGTAATACCGGTACCATCTGTTGTGATATTTTTTTAACTCCCAGACAGATCTGTTTATTTTTGTCTCCCATGCTCTGACCTCTAAGAACAGTTTAATTATTACACCATGGCAGAATCCCAAGCCTCTCAGACTGCTAGTTCTGATCTGTTTATAGGCCTATTGGGGGTGACCCAGCTACACTGCTGTGACCTCTAGCTCTCAAAACCATTAGTAATTGGTACACATTCTGGGTATCGAATTACGGATAGCATATCCCACCAGGTTTTCTACTGTGTTATATATACAGTGAAACATACAGCCAAGGGTTCCCAATGGGCATGACAGTGCACTCGCTGAGCCATCAATAAATAATATAAAAAAAAATTATAAATCAAGTTTTCATCAGAATTCAGTCAGCTCAGAACTTGCTGGTAACAATACCCTAATGCACGTTCATGCCAAAAATCAAGGTTCTAATGTCAACGGTTCTCCATATTTTGCCGACGAAAGGATTGGGATGGACTGACTCACTCACTCATTACCGGACAATTTGCGATCTGTAGCCTACTTCGTAGGAATATTATGATCCAAAACGAATAATGTACGAAGAACAGATAATTAACAAGTTACAATGATACCATTCTGTTGTGAAATTGTCTGCGATATTTTGAAATGCTGCGGAAACTAATAAGCCTTACAAGGGAGATGCTCAAACTCTGTTGCGTTTTGTAAATATTTCAGGTTACGTAAACAACAATTTTTAAGGACGTGACGCGCCTGAGCCAGGTCCGTTTTTTCGATGGTAAGGAAAGAAAGAAAAGAAATCTAGAGATAGATTTGATGAATAAATCTTTCGAATTATTGCGTTACAATTTGCTTACATGAGCAGTGTGACTAACGTCACAGGACCTACGAAGTACAGTAGGCATTAGGACTCGATCGTATTTTCATTGAGATATGATGTGACCCTCCCCTACGGTACGTTTCATCATAATATGGTACATGTACAACCTTCCATAACAGCCACAGGTTCTCTTCATAACATGCCTTTTGTGAGATTGAGCAAGATTATATTCTGGGTATTTATATATTTACATCGATGTGTTCGTGCCACAAAAAATGAAAGTATATTGGTGAATGTTCTGGTCATTTAGTGATTCGGCCCTGGTACAAATAAATAACGATCGCCGATTTAATTTTACAATTTGTTAATTAAAGGAAACAGATTGAATAATATAGGTTCAGTAGATTTCAAGCTTCACGTGTGAAAATACATTTACATCTGTTTAATGGTTTTCAGTGCCCTTGTACAGGATCAAAACAACTTTTTGAATCACATTATTTTCCCAACAATACAACAGATTTTTATTTATAGTACTATAGTAGAAAGGTAGCATTTATGTAGTTTACGGTAATTCAACTCCAGACCAACACCTTCTATGCACAAGATTCTATGTCATTCTCCTGAGCATAACCGGTACAAAGAGGAATAAATAGCGTCTCTACATCACGTTGTCATCTAGATATATGAGACAACACATTTTGGGCATCGGCAATCTGATGAATGTACTATTCCGGTCTTCTTGTTTCACATTATATTCTATGGCGGTTGATCGGTGATTTTCTTCATTGATAAACGTTAAACCACCTCAGCTTCGTTATGGAAACAGCGCTGATTGTTTGATATGGGCAGCCATTTATGTCAAAATTAGCAATTACAAAACCTAAAGCCAAACTCAGAAAAGACAGCATATCTTACAATGTCCACTGTAATCTTAAACGCATTTTATATTCCTGCAAATAAAAAAACATTAACTTTGAACATATACTCAAACCGAAAACAAACGGTACGATGTTCGAATACAAACTCAGAATGAAAAGCCTAGTTCTGGACGAATAGCCAGTCCGACACAGAGTGTGACCTATTTGAAAAGGAAGAGTATAACTCAGAACGAACGAGCTGTTTCACAACGAACAACGTTCCTTCGGAAATTATTTCCGGAAATAATCGGGTCATTCCGAATGGTAGAAAGATATATGACGTGAAACTGGGCCGCTATTTCGACTTCCGCTATTTCAGGTCGTGACCTCAAAATGAATGTGGTTATTTTTTGCCCCTAGGTTAAAGGGTACCAAAAGTTTTGAACTTCAGATATCAGACAAAAATGTTTACATGGACTTGCCATTCTCATCTTGTGAGACTCCTTACTATGAGTCGCTCATGCAAACGACAGCCACCCCCTCAAAATGTGGGGGGGAAGCAGATAGAGGCGCTCGAGTGGTCTCCCGTCTGCCGAGCGCCTCCTCGATTATAAAGTACGTTCTGAAAGAGGTCATTCGTTCTCTGATACGTTGTACGTGCTGAAATATACTGTTTGTTCTGAGTTCGCTTGTATTATCGTTTGGAGAGAGATGAAATATGCGTTTAAAGTTTGGATCCTTGTTTACAAAAAGATGACATAAGCGTTTATACTGACGCTTTATATCGTTAGATACGTTTTCTGTTGTGAGTTAAGCTGTACAACCCGAGCTGGTAATTTTGACATACATGGCCGCCCATAGTTTGAGGGTATATGCAGTACTTAAGATTAACCTCAGGGCCATGTGCAATGGGACAGGGTATTTTTAGCTGTGGATAATTTGACCTGAATTTGAAGGCTCCAGCCTGGTGTGGCCAATGTGGAATAGGATACAGTTTACATACACAATGTATATCTAATATACTGAAGTGTTAATTATCAATCTAATTATAATCGGAATTATTTCAGATGAGAACTTGATGGTAACAATGCCCTAATGCACGTTCATGCCAAAAATCAAGGTTCTAATGTTAACGGTTCTCCTTATTTTGCCGACGAAAGGATTCGGATGGACTCACTCATTACCGGACAATTTGCGATCTGTAGCCTACTTCGTAGGAAAAAATAGTTATTCCGACGAAGGAGGCTCACACTTGCAAATTGTCCGGTAATGATTCACTCAGTCAGTCAGTCAGTGAGTTCATCCGAATCCTTTCGTCGGCAAAATAAGGAGAACCGTTGACATTAGAACCTTGATTTTTGGCATGAACGTGCATTACGGGACTGTTACCAGCAAGTTCTGAGCTGAGCTACTTTTGATGAAAATTTGACCTACTTAGGTGACCTTTTACATTACGCTTGGATCCCCAAGTCATTTAGGTGACCAATAACATTACGCTTGGACCCCCAAGTCATCTTCCTCACCCCACTTCGTAGGTCTTGTGACGTTAGTCACACTACTCATGTGTGATGAACATAATCTTACACTGGTGGCATTTTAATATGAAAGTTATGACACACGTTGAGTAAGTTGTATTTATTGCCCGCTAAAGCTCGCAAAACTTACTCAACTCGTGTCATAACATTCGTATATTAAATAGCCACTCGTGTGAGATCCTCTATGTATGCAATGACTTGCTCTTGTCTAATCACTTATACATGTGGATATATGTAGCTATATCAATTGAAAAATATACCACTTGTACACGTAAGCACTGATCATAAATGCGATATGTTGAGGAAGAGAATATTACTTGAATGTAACATTTTATATTTTTGCTACTTGTGAACAGTGTGGCTACTTGTCACAGGACCTACGAAGTAGGGTAGGCATTAGGACTCCGACATGCACTGAACTCTTGGATCCCCAGTCGAAATCCTGCCTATATTAAGATGGGCACGGCCGAAGTCAGAGATGACTTGGGAGTCCTGATGCCTACCCTACTTCGTAGGTCCTGTGACGTTAGTCACACTGCCATGTTCAATATACTGCCTAAGACAGGATACATCTATAATTTGGGTCCATGTAGATCTCGTTAAAATGATAAAATTAACCATTGGCCTTTTGTCTATGAGCAAGTCTCTTGTGGTCTCCAAACAGTTCAAGAAAGTGAGAGATTTGAGATTCAATCATATAAATCCGAGACACAAAACTTGGCCAGATTTGAGGAGCTACATGTACATGTCTCAGCAGGCACTGCGGAAGCAACTGGTGATTGGGGGGCCACTATCACAGCACAAATAGGCGAGGGTCCAGGGGCCGCCTAGGCCCCGTAAGCTCCAGGGGTCTTAGATGGCTGGAGACGCGTTCTAGCGTATTTCCGAGTAATAAAACAAGAAATTTTCACATGTGTAATCTCTGTGTATTTTGCCTGTTTTGTTGTTTCTCATTTTCTTTTAATATTCCCCATCAAGAAAATGAGAGTGTTCGGAAGTAGAAATAAATTAAATGTTAAATATATATCATTTCAATCAAAAGATTCATCAAGCTTTAATCATGTCAACAACACAGATGTTTTCTACTTGTCATGCTTATTGGAGAGCCGAACACAGGTCAACTTATGAGTGTGAATGAGCCATCCTCCATGATACAGTTCTGTATACCGGTACTCCTATCTCCATACCAGACCTTGTAGGCAGATTAGGGCTATACAGTTATTACTGAAACTGTCCGTTTAAAGTATCATCCAATGAACGGAGTGTGTTTTTTTGACAATACGCTACTTTCGTGGAATCTCCGTTTAATTAGGTTAAAGCTCAGTTTAAGGAAGCTTCTTGAAATTGGGGCATGCTAGGAACTGACATAAGGCATTCCGAACAGAGAGGCATGCTGCGCCGAGTTGGAACTGGGCACACAAAGGATGGCTATGCCGTAACAAGAGGGGGAATGGCATTAGCCATTCCAATTGGAACTCTAATCCATCCAGATCAGAACATCACACTGGGCATGGTGTATACGATTTGCCTAACCGGCATATGGCATTCCTATCAAAGAACTCAAGTTCTTATTTCAAGAAGCTCCCTAAGCAGAGAAGAAGCTGAAGGACAAACTCTTTGAAGTCCGAGTGGAAACAACATGATGACGTATCTTAAATAAAAAAAATCTCGGATAGCCTATAAACATCTGACTTCAAAGCAACCAGATGGAGACATTGCCTGGCACTTAATTCTTTCAAATATGAGCATGTTCGGAGAAATCATAAGCTCACAAATATTTCCTGTTGAAGTGGCTGATATTCATTGCGGTGTACAAGCTATCCATCTCGGATTTGACAGATGAACCATGACTAAATTGGGATGATGAAATGAGCAGGGATGCGTCTCATGCTTATTGAAAAGTAAAATTTGCATTCAATACAGATATATGTTTTTCGGTTTATCGTTTTTTAAATCTGTTTCTGCCTTTTTTTTTTTGTCTTTTTTTTTTTTTTTTTTTTGCTGAAAATATTGGCATGGCCACCGCCGTGCCTGCTCAGTATATTCTCTGATTTTGGAACCTGTATAGCATTATGGCCCCCTACTAAACTTTCTGCGCTATCTCAGGAACGACAAAAAATGAGAGCCGATAATAGGTGACTTTTTGGTTTATCATATTGGGGTCATTTTGAGCCTGTTTGCATAACCCCCCTAGCAGAGGATCATGAGTAAATTGAAGATGGCGGCCACGTGGGGTACCAGAAAAGTGATGTTTTCGTCATTTGCTACAAAATTTCTGATTTTTTTTACGAGGAAAAGTGGGCAAAAATTATTTTGTTTCACATTAGATTATTATTGACCAATTTATCATGCAGTGTTTACGAAGAAATTACATACATAAGAAATTCGAAAAATCTGACCGAAAAATCGACAAAAAATGCGTTTTGAAAATGACGCCACTGTGACGTCATCAAATCGGTCATCTTGGATTTTTTTCACTTTTTTCTGGTAGAGCTTGACCCAAGGGTATAGTATGGCAAGCTTCAGCCCCCCAAAAATAATAAGGGTAGAAGGGGGGGGGATGCAAATTGACCTCCTCCAGTCCTGGACAGGTCCCCAAAATTCCCAGGCCAGATAGGGTTAACCAATCATAAATTTATCCAATGATGAATAAAGTTTCTCAGATACACATTTACATTTTCCGTCGCTGTTTAACACAAAGGATCTGAAAGGTGCGATAAAATTGATGGTGCACATTATTTGCGTGTTTTGGAGACAGTGGTAATTGTTTTGTGGTTATTTGCGGTCACTTTGTGCTTCTTTGCGTTCATTGCGATTTCGCGGAAGGCAGATCGTCTAAACCATATTATGTTCATAGCGAAGTAAATAGATGGAGCAACTTCTCTAACAGATGGCACCATCAGTGATAAAATTATTCATCCAACTACTAACAATATGTGTCGATTTTAACACAATTTATGTGAGATCAACAATCAGTTTCTGCCTTTTCCCCTTTATCCTGGGTTATGATATTCGATCTTCTTGAAAAGAAAAAAACCCAGCTCCTCCACTGACAATATTTCATTTAGAACACTGAACATTTCCTAAAATAGCCCGGTGCAATTAAAGCTGACTTGGGAACATTTGTTGCTACAGAAAATCAACGAGATAGGTGTGGATTCAGCATACCCAGATATACCCAGACAAACACAGGTACATTGTATAACAAAACCTCTCATAAAAGTAGAGAATTCACTTTTTCCTTGGTTTTGTTTCTTCTCCATTTTAATTACCAATTCAGAGCACAACTATGGGCTGCTTGGACACGTTGCTTCATTTCTGACAAACAATGTAAGAATATTAGACACGTGCATGTATATGCCTAGTTTACTTAATTTGACTGGCAGATTATGTGTCATTATCTCTGACGGAAATGATCTCCGTCAGGACATTGAATAAACACCATAGGAGTCATCCGATGCACACATAGAGCAATTCGAAGAAAAAAACAACTATCCAACCACCTAAAATATTATTATTATTTTAAAATAATAATAATTAAGTGTTTATGATTTCATTATCCAGAGATCGGAGAAAATGGAAATACGGTAGATGCGACTGGAACACCATCACGAGTGGGGTCTGGTGGCAAGTTGCCAGTATCAACATACCAATAAGTGCCTATATTTTCCATGTTTCGCCCAGAGACTTCTCGATGGACGGACTACTGAATATGCGCCTTTTTGTACCATTTCAATTCCTCTTTACGCAATCGGTTTATCCTGGGTCGAAATGCTGTTCTCTTCTGGAGGACACTCTAAGCATATTAGGCATGTACATTTCTTATACTACGTATATGCCAAAGATACTTAATTTATCCACCAATAGAATCTTATTGCCACATTCCGCGGAATGCCTGAATTTTCAGCCCGTCAATCTTTGAATAAGGTGAACATCTAGATTCTCATTTCACAAGTAATTTTACATTCCGAATGCGGTCAAGTGATGTTAAATCTATACTATAACTAACTACTGCTAGGTGGTATTTGCATGTCACTGATTGAACTACTGTCCAGTTATATTTTTATTCCCATCTTTCACATCATCAACTTTTTTTTACAGTTCCCAATTCCTTGGAAATACCTGATAACATCCATCTATAAACCAGGGGATGGTATCTCTTACAGCTACACATCTGCTCATGCTTCAGCAAAATACCTGAAAAGCTTGCCGGAAACATGGTCTCAAAATTCATGAAAAATAATTACATGTTCTCGATGAACTAATATGGATAGAGAAAACCACACTACAGCCCTGTGGGTTTTTTGCATGCGCCTGATAGATTAGTCCACAAAGGAATCAAAACTAGTCCGTATTGATATTTTAACGCTTTTTTATCTGGTCAAAAACTATCAATACCCCGCAAGCCTGAACTATAACAGATCCCGGGGTTTACTTTATACCAGGATCAGAATTTACCCATCTCATAGATTACAAATTGTTTTATATGCTGTTGTGTTATCTCCACCTGAACACGTTGAATGTGGCTCACCGCAGGGGTCAATTCTTGGACCACTCATTTTCCTGATATATTAATGACACCAACAAAGTATATACCTCCTCTGGGTCGTTGCATTTGCAGTTGACACAGGTGTTACAAGGACGTCGAAAGCGGTACGGTCGTCATTCCATTTTAACAAAACAAAAACAAGGAAAACAAAAAGTACAAATACAGAACAAGCAAGAAAAAGCACAAAAGCCGGAGTGGGCTCTACAATACTATCGACAGCTAAATAATCTTCTAGACCACTGGTACCGGGGAAAGACATATTGGTTGCTAATGAAAAATTACAAAAATTCCTTGTTATACATCTCGGTCACAGCGTCTTGGTATAGAATCGAAACCTGGAAAGAACTTTGTACTTCTGGCGAAAAAATTATATTGGGTTGGGGAAATACACAATGCGCCCTAAACACGACGATGCTACTGATAAAACGATTCACTAAAACGCAGAAAATATCAAGGCCCAGTTTACATTTCAAGATTCTGTTGTTTACATTTAAACATCACTACTCTTTGGAGAAATACAGAGCTATAAATAATTGGAAATTGAGCAAATTCACAAAAAGATTGGATGATATTTCGACTAAAATAGTACTGTTAACATACTAGCCCCGTAGGGCTCCCGTGAATTGACCTGGTGTGTCGTCGTGCACACTCTATGTTATGGTAACAATAGGACTCAGCCCCTCAGACAGCTTGTCGTAAAATGCGACTAACTGTGGCACCCACGGGTGTGAAAAAGAACAGGACCCCACGTGGGGTTCCGGGTGTTAAAAGGGATAGGAACCTACCCGTGTGGTTTCCGGGTGTGAAAAGGAATAGAAATCAAACGTCGTGATATGACTGAAATAGTGTTGAAAGCGAACGTTAAATCATATTTACGCAATATATTGTGTGTATGCGTGGGTGTATATTATGTACATGCAGTGTTCAGAAGATGTATTATCTGTCTGTCATGTTTTGTTTAGTTCTTGAGTAATGAAAAATGTTCATTATGTCATTTATCAGGCAATAATCTAGATATTTCGGTCCTGTTATGTCAAGCGGTAGCCTAATGAATGGCGCAAATTTGGATATGCTGATGTAGCGGATTCGTTTATAAGTCATACCATTGTTATAGACTTCTCTTGCCCCATTTTAAGGCCCGTTATTTCTCTGAGTCAGATAAGTAGCTTAGATAACAGCGAATTTCTCTCACAATCAGATCATATCCAATACATACCTACATGTACTTAACCCCACCTAAAAAAATTTGATCAAAATCGTCAATTTTACCCCCAAAACAACATGCATAGCTATTTAAATTTTCAATGAACAAATAAACAAATTATGTCGCAAATCACAGGACTGAGGGCATAGAAATGCAGCTGTTATCTCAACTGTTTTCCTTTCGAGAAAAGAACTATCAAAGTGATGACCTACCAACCCAATGACTTCCTCATTATATCAAAATTTCGGCCATTTAAAACGTTACTGGAATATCTGGTATATAAAATAACGTAAAATATTTCCCACCTTCAAAATTAAAGAAAATGTTAGGCAATTTTTTCACTTGTCTCAGCCGAAAACAAAATGATCACAATTTCTTTACAAATAAACATTGCTCGTCACCCAGACATCATTTGCAATAGATGACAAGAGTAGTTAAGGTAACATATGAATATCTTCCTTAAGTGTTATGTTAGTAAAGCCAAATATTAATCTCTTCAATTCTGCACAAAGAACTCTGTTTCGTACAAACAAAATAAAGTTTGATATTGACATCGTTCACAGTCAAAAGTGATGTTTGATATTGACATCGTTCACAGTCAAAAGTGATGTCTAAAATTGGATTTCGTCTGCTTTTGGCTCTTTGTATGCATTTCAGTATAGATTTTTTAAATTTATCGAAAATATGCCACCTTGAACCAAAATAATTTTTCGATGTAAATATCACGACAAATATGGTGACTTAGATTCGTTGGTTTTAAGTGTCATATTTTAAATATAAAAAATCCATACTAAAATGTAGGCGAAAGAGCAAAAAACAAGACCAATGTCCAATTTCAAACACCAGTCGACGCTGTTTTACGTCACTTTTGAGTATGAGCGTTAACAATATTGAAACTGGGTATATTTTCTGTACCGAACACTACTTTTTATGCATAATTAAACATAAGATATTTTGGAGGCTTTAATAACGTAACACCCAAGGGAGTTTCTCTTAAGTTAAACTAACTGCTCATTTATCTTTTCTACTGTCAGCCCCCACAAGCCAAATTGGACTTAAAATGTCAAGCGTCTTAAGGAAAACACAAACTGGAATTTATCTATCGAAAATCAAGAGGTGCAATGATATTTTTTATTCTAAATTTGGTGCCTAATCTAAAAGTCATTATATTGACCTTTTTCGTGTCAAAGTGAATATATAATCTAGAAGAATGTAACTTCATCTCAACAATGATTACCAAATTACCGTTACGGTTCTGAAGCATGTACAGACATGCAGATTACATATGGCGATGATCTCGCGAGTCTAGGCAATTGTGCACAGCTCCAATACCACCAGCTCCAGGCCACCATATTTGTCCAAGAGATCGAAGAGATACCATTGTAGCATTTCACATGCAGATATGAATCTAGGCCATGATGAACTTATCCTATTTCATGGTCAGATTGTATACCACGCTACTGTCAGGCACAGTCCCTCTCATTGTATTGAGGTTGAAAACGCGAGGTTGTACGCTTGGCTCTGGGTCGCTCAACATCGTCTGTTTGTAAAGGGAGAGGAGTGGGTTCACGATGTCACAGCTAAGCATGGCATTGTAAAGTGTGCGCTTTTCGAACAGTTGAGCAGCTAATTTTATCTGTCTTCTAATACTGGATTAATCGTTCATCTCTTGCGAATGCAGATACATGTTTCTTTCGATCAAAACCGAATGAGCATGCGCGTCGCGATTTTCAGTTCCAGTGCAGTCAGAGGGTGTTACACCAATGGGAGAATGCCTTACCCGTTACACCGACAGTATGAGGTTATAAACTCGGACAATGGAGGAATGCCTTACCCGTTACACCGACAGTATGAGGTTATAAACTCGGACAATGGGAGAATGCCTTACCCGTTACACCGATAGTATGAGGTTATAAACTCGGACAATGGGAGAATGCCTTACCTGTTACACCGACAGTATGAGGTTATGAACTCGGACAATGGGGGAATGCCTTACCCGTTACACCGACAGTATGAGGTTATAAACTCGGACAATGGGAGAATGCCTTACCCGTTACATCGACAGTATGAGGTTATGAACTCGGACAATGGGAGAATGCCTTACCCGTTACATCGACAGTATGTGGTTATAAACTCGGACAATGGGAGAATGCCTTACCCGTTACATCGACAGTATGAGGTTATGAACTCGGACAATGGGAGAATGCCTTACCCGTTACACCGACAGTATGAGGTAAACTCGGACAATGGGGGAATGCCTTACCCGGACAGTATGAGGTTATAAACTCGGACAATGGGGGAATGCCTTACCCGTTACACCGACAGTATGAGGTTATAAACTCGGACAATGGGAGAATGCCTTACCCGTTACACCGACAGTATGAGGTTATAAACTCGGACAATGGGGGAATGCCTTACCCGTTACACCGACAGTATGAGGTTATAAACTCGGACAATGGGGGAATGCCTTACCCGTTACACCGACAGTATGAGGTTATAAACTCGGACAATGGGAGAATGCCTTACCCGTTACACCGACAGTTTGAGGTTATAAACTCGGACAATGGGAGAATTACAAGCGTCTGGTCCGTCATTCATAATTCAGCCGTCGTCCATTAGAGAATATCCGCGTCCATAATCCAAAGACCTATTCCATATTTCATATAACAGTATTAGCACCAAATTCAAAAAGACAATCATAGTATACATAAACATAGGCTTGTTTCCTGCAAGAGAGAAGCGGTCAACAGTTTTCAATAATGCCGGCAAGACATCATGATGTTCCAAAAATATCAAATCCGTATCGCTGATCAGTATTCTTAATCCATAATATTTGTTGTCAAGTCGTCATCGAAAGAATGATGTATCTCAGTCACGCCTTACTGAGATTACCAAGGCCTTACTGCCTTACCCGTTTCCATGCATAATCAGCAGAGTTTTCCTGTACCGATAATATAATGTCAATTCCTGGTAGTGAATTATTAGTGGGGAGATTGATCTGGAATCACGGTTTCAAACAATCAAAATCAGTCTCAAATTTCCTCTTATGTTGACCTCAGACTAGCCTCTACAAACAGATTAATACGTTGAAATCATTTCCGATAATATAACATAATATCAATTATTGTGAGATCTTTAGAAGACACAAGACGAGCTCATTTTAATCTGTTGTCCCTTCCCCATGAAATATCATGACTCAATATATATACATTTGGACAGTTTTGGCAGATATCCATAACAAATTTCGTCCATCGCAGTGGAGCTGAATTAGGAGGAATCCGACGTAATTTTTCAATTCTTCTGTCACAGTGTGTAGTGGTGTCCTATTATTGCCTCCATGGCCCAGTGGAACAATGACACACATCTTCTATCTTCCTTGGCTAGGATAATTTTCCGAGGACGAAACAATGAAAAAAAAAATAAAAAAATCGTCTAATTTCGAAGAGAAGTTTAAATTATTTTAGTGAAATTGAAGATAGTTTGCCTAATGAATGTCATTTAATCAAAAGCACACACATACAACCTTACAACCAGTCAGGAAATGTGCGCATGGCTCGCCTCCACACATTAGAAACATGTAAATAAGCAGTAAAGAGGACCCACGACAAGCTAAATTCAATCCTGCCAACTAACCATCAGGCTGCCAAAGACGTAGCTCGAAATAGCGTAAACACCCTTTGATATAACTGGCGGCTCGGATATATGTTTCTTTGGGTTAGAATTAGGGGATTTCGAAGGCTGGGGTCTAACTTGATTTTTCACCATAATGTTACACCAACAACTGAAGAACACCACAAAGAAGACTGCAAAGAGGATACATGTACATGCAGAGGCGACATGCACTGTAGAGTTGTCGAAGAACTTGAATGTGTGGATCGTCATACGGATAATCTAATCCCACCGCTCAACAAGATACCACTAGAGTGTGTTCCAGAAAAAACAGGCAGGACCTTGGTACTAATGCTCTTATATGGAATAGGTCTTTAGACTATGGAATCGGAGATTCTTTAATGAACGACGGCTGAATTTTGAATGACGGACTAGTCACTTGTATTTCTCGTGCGGACACGTGTGAAAGGTAGAAAGTTGAACCACCTGTTCATCAGAGTGGCATGTTGGTGAATATTCCTCAAATCCAGTGTATAAGCCATAAATCGTGAGTCACGGGGTGAATCGTATATTTGCGGAAGGTACGTAGATTGTAGATGAAAGTTCAAGAAAGTCATTCAAGAACCGTCGTCAGAAATCAATCTGATTCGCCATGACGGTAAGTTTGCAATTTTATTTACGATGGACCAACCATTTTGGCCGATACTGTATAAAGAGTCATTATTATTTCTCGTCCGTAACCAGACATGACTGACATTTCTCTGGTACTTTCTGCGATTGTTGTTCTTGACATAATCTTATTGATGTACCTACCCTGACAAAGTCTCATGGCTTCCCGATCAAAACAAAATCTCGATCGGCAGTCATGGGGTTAGGTGCAATTTTTAGGTCATTCCCAGCTATCCTGACAAAATTTTCAGAATCTTTCTATCGAAAACCGTGACCGTATGGCACGAACAATCCTATAACCGTGACGTATGTCACGAACAATCCTATAACCCTGACCGTATGGCACGAACAATGCTATAACCGTGACCGTATGGCACGAACAATCCTATAACCGTGACCGTATAGCACGAACACGCCTATAACCGTGACCGTATGGCACGAACAATCCTATAACCGTGACCGTATGGCACGAACAATCCTATAAATAAAGACGATAATTTTCTACATCTAGTATGTTACGTTTTGTGTTCCCGGTTTTTCCGTCGTTTAACCCCCGTTCTGAACCCTCACCGCGGCCTCTCTGATAACATCCAAGCACCTATCGATGACAACATATAGCCTTACAGGTATTACAGCGCCAATACTTTAACACGTTAAATATGTGTGAGAATATACCATACTTTTTTAAATTAAGTTTTAAGAAATGTTTTAATGATGCATGGATTTAAGATGGCTGACCGGTAAAGTTTAGCTGCAAATCGTCTCGAGCAATATGCGAATTACTACCAAGGATATATCGACTCCTAGCATATTTCACGTGAATATAATATCCTAAAGTGGACGTACCACGGATTACAGTGAACGGGACTATATATTGCACCAAAAATCGATATTAGAGCTACAGTTTGGACAGATGTCTTCAACACTATATTATAGGATCGCCATAGGCCCAAGTCCAGGTAGTACAGCAGGCTATTGTTCCCCTTGACCCGGCTTGTGTGTAGGCGCTCGGCGGACAAAGAACAAGAACGATTTGGTGTAAGACTCACGAAATATAATTGACAAAGGATCTGCTGCAAGTTGTATTGTCAGTCTTTTGTCCAGGATATTACCCTTTCAATGGGATGTCTTACACCAAAGCCTTGCCCAAAGAACTTACTAGTGCACGGACTGCTGCTCGCTATTTTCGCCGATATGTTTGTTTCTCGTCCTGTTCTCAGCTGTAAATGTATGGACAGAAAGTATGTCTGTAGATGCAAGCAAGAATCCCAAAGGGAAGGATAAAAGTGCTGACAGCACCTTCGAAGAAGCAGGCTTAGACAACAATAATAAGAAACCCTCGAACAAAAAACTGTGAGTAAACCCACACAGAACGCTACACGGTCGTCAACAAGACTAGCTAAATAATATATAGCCCTCACGAGTATGAGGGCTATAGGTCGGCCCCAGTCACCTCCAGCGAGGGTTTTAGATAATTTTATTACGAATCACCCACCTCTGAAACTGCCGTACATCTAATCTCTATCCTCCTCCTGCGCACTATTGTGAAATAGTAACGAATATATCGCCGTCTGAATTTTCCAGTCGACAACTTCCACTTTATACGCGCCATGTTCAATTGCAAACAGCCAGCACACATATACCGTGACGTCACCAACATGGCGCGTAGAGAGTTGAAGTTTTCGACTGGAAAATTCAGACGGCGATATATGCGTCACTATTTCACAATAGTGCACAAGATTTTAAAATAGTGCGCAGGAGGGGATAGAGATTAGATGTACGGCAGTTTCAGAGGTGGGTGATTCGTAATAAAATTATCTAAAACCCTCGCTGGAGGTGACTGGGGCCGACCTATAGCCCTCATACTCGTGAGGGCTATATATTATTTAGCTACAACAAGACTGGCCCGGTCTAACTCTAAAGTTACCAAATCAAGTAAGCCCACCACAGGCTTTGAAACTTCTAGCATGGAGATAGAAAATGTTTCCAATGTCACTAAATAACTTGAAGAAATAATGAAATTACTCGGCACTGTGGTAACGAAATGTGACCTAGAGGAACAGCTAGAAATGGTTAATGACAAAGTAGTGACAAAACTTACAGCACAGATACAAAAAGTGGAACGCCGAGTGTTTGATTTAGAACGGGGAAATGATATTCTGAAGAATGATATGAAGGAGTTAATAAGTATGAGAAGGGAAGAAGACAACGAAACTATAGAACTTTTGACGAGAAAGGTCGATCAATTAGAACTCAAGTGTAATGACAACGAGCAATACTCAAGAAAGGAGAGTATCAGAATTTATGGACTCAAGGGAGACAGTGAGAAAAAAAAAAAAATGAAGAGTGCACAAGTAAAGCTGTAGAGATGCTGAACGAAAAATTAAAGCTAAACATCAAAGATTCCGACATAGATATCGCACATCGCTGCGGCACCTATCACCCGGGGGTAGAACAAAAACCCCAGAGAAATGCTGGTGAAGTTCATGACTGCTAAACATAAAAATGAGCGACCGTGTTCAGTCAGGATAGTCCAAGAACGGGAATTTTTTATCAAGACCTGCAGAGGTGACATTCAGATGATCCAGTCTTTTTCCAACTTGAGGAAGTTGATAAATATACCCCCCCCCCCCAAGGGAGAGTTCCAGAATTCACGGTCACCGGAGCATGGAAAGAGATGGACAGTTCAGGAGCTTTGAAAGCAGCAGGCAAGTGGTACCATAAACTGGAAATTTTGAGTCTAAATATGGCTCTTTTGGTGTATATAGGCACTCTGAAGTGATTGAACAATACAGCAGAAAACAGCTATTTTGTGGTTATTTAGGGAAATGCTTTGCATGAAAGCTTCCTCTTTAAAACTGCTACAAATTACTTATTGAGCACAACATGAGAGTTAACACTGACAGTAGTGGATTATCCCAGATCAGTGTAAAGAACAACTATAGTTGCCTAGACTTTGGAGTACATTTGTAAAAGATGGTACTAAATTGTATTAATCCTACACATAATATGCCAAAATTGAAGGAGTCTATCTTTGCAAATCATGCAAAATTAGCGCGCAGGTCACGACGTAATGCATATTCAGGATGTCAATGATTCGTCTTTACCCCTGACCGTATATGTACAATTACAACTTTTTCGGCATGCCCTTCCCCAGACTTCTTACATGTGCAAAAAGGTGTTGATATTCTATAACATATTCGACCTGTGTATTTGAGAAATCTAGGCAAAGAATTTAATCGCAAATTATTTTGCCTACATTGTTTAATCTCCCTACATTAATTTTACTATAAAATATCTAACATACAAGTATATGATTATACGACATAATACATTATACCACAGATATTCTATCAGTGTGTCTGTTAGCTGCACCATTATCTATGAATACTTCTGCTGTGATGGTATATTTCGTAATAACAGACCTTTCCGGACCATGCATATTCCGTGTACCTCTTGCATGCATATGAAGGAATCGATATAAATGACTAAATTGTGATAAATACATAATCATTGCGTTGTATGATAAGTATGACGTCACAAGCTGTAATACCGAATATCTTGGCTGCACAGACACTTTTCACAATGCGAAATGTCATCAAAAATTAATGATCCCAGCGAAAAAATGGTCCGCTATGTTGGCATATAGTAACGTTGTAACGCATATCCGTGAATGTTTCATTCGTCTATTACAGTGGCCACAAATTTTGATATAATTCTCGGAATGTGTCACGATGTAAGCCATATTCATGAATATTGTTGATTGAACTGCTGCCTTAAGTATTTTGCTTCGACATCTAGCATGTACATATAGGTATCGATTCAATATGAAACATACAAAACATACAAAACTGTGACGTGGTAATTCATAGAGAGCATCCATTGAGAAATGGTCCGCTACGCGGGCATATTGATTAGAATGTAATGCATACTCATGAATATTACAGGATACCTCATATCACAGAGGTCTTAAATATGATGCTATAAGCTTTTAAATTAATTTGCATTACAGACAATACATCATACTGTTGCTTTGTAAACTATGTGAAACTAGAGGTGGCGGGAGGATTAAATGTTGAGTCGAACATATAGTTACATATAGGATGAAACGCATATTATGAATATGCTGTTGATTCCTCTACTACTCAGGTGGTATATTGTGTAATGATAGTCATTTGTCGGTATGCATCTCGCCTTATACCTTTTAGGTGTATATATTTGTATCGATGTATTGCAAAATGTGTAAACTGTTGTATATATAGAAGCAAATATTTGCGTTGCCATACCCCATTAATCTATTGCTTTGTATGCCGCGGTAAATTTGGTTCTGTTAACGGAGTTTGAATTATATACACGCTGAGACAAACTTTACTATAGCGATTCAGATAGAGGGAGTATTATAAATGGATACCTTCAACTAGTCTTATATTATGGCTGAAAAATTTGATTTCTTATTTTTTGTAAATGACAGCCAGTTGGTACTCCTTAACCAGTATTAATTGAAAAATGCCAGTAATGTGTGTATTGTTGTTTTTAATTCTACATTTAACTGTATGTTATTCTTATCGCACATTAGGTGACTCTATTACATCTCTGACATATGCAATTTTCCTTTACATACTACTTTGGATCCACCGACGTATATTTGTTTACAACTGGCCATTTTTATTAGCATACTGATATCAAGGTATTGTGGGATCAATGATATTTTCGCTGGTGGCACACAGACGACTGAATCGAATGTTGACAGTAATCCTCCTGGCCCTGTACATGCACTAAAGTATATATTTCTAAATGATTGATACGGTTGATATAGTTTCCATGAACTGTCAAGGGTTGGCTGATACCTCCAAAAGATATGACGTTTTCCATTATTTAAGAAAGAAAAAATACAACATAATATGTTTGCAAGACATCCATACAGACAAATATACCTAAAAGCTTTTACGATTTGAATGGGGACCAGACGCCTGGGCAAGTCCATTTAAATCCAATGCTCGAGAAGTTTAGATACTTATTAACAACAATTTTGACTACAAAGTAACTAGAATAGAAAGGGATCCGAACGGAAATTAGTTAATAATCAGTCTTACGATTTGCGACACATCAGTAACGATTGCTAATATTTATGGACCAAACACGGATAAGCCTATAGCATTTATAACACAGTTAACAAATTAATAAATGACATTGGAAATTCATCTGTAGTGATTTGTGGCGATTGAAATATGGTATTGAACCCTGATGAAGACACCGACAATTATAAACACACTAACAATCCAGATGTTAGGAAAACCGTCTTAGATCACGTAAGTGATAATAATTATGTTGATGTCTGGAGAGTATTACACGAGGAAAAGAGACGGTACACATGGAGGCGGAAAAGGCACAGACAGCAAGCAAGACTAGATTTTTTTCTTGTCACACCTGGCATCTTTAATATAACAATACAAGCGCAAATAAAATCCGGATATAACACAGATCATTCCGTTATAACTATGAATTGTAAATTTTCAAATACTAAAAGGGGAAAGTCTTTTTGAAAATTTAATTGCTCACTATTGAAAGATACAGAATTTTTAGAGATGACTAAACAATTGATTGATACCACTATTGATGAATATGCATTGCATTCATATAACAGAAATGTACTTTTCGATATGAATAGATCTGAGATTGTATTTGACATAGGCGATGAGTTAATTCTAGAAACATTATTGATGAAGATATGGGAGAAACAATTAAGTTTTCCACAAGAAAGAAAAAGAAACGCTATAAAGAGGAAATTGATCTGAGAAAACATAGGATTACTAGAAGCAGAATTAGAACAAAATTTCAGCACGACAGACAGAAATACACTAGAAGAATTATGTGAATATAAATCAAAGCTAGAAAAAATTCGATATGAAAAATGCACGGATTAATAACCAGAAACAAAGCTGAGTGGGCTGACATGGGGGAAAACCAACAAGATACTTTTTAGGTCTGGAAAAAAACAACTATGCAAAGAAAATGTTGACAAATCTAACTTTGGACACTGGAGAAAATATTTACGATAGTAAGGAAATAACGAACGAGCAGAAAAGATTCTATGAAAACTTATACACCAAGAAAGATATATGTGCAAATGAGGACGAAATTAGAAATGTTCTGAACACGTTCGATATCACTAGACTGAATACAGAAGAATCAGAGGTATCAGAGGGAGAAATAACTTTCGAAGAACTGTCAATAGCTCTAAAAAATCCGAAAAAAGTTCAAAGCCCCGGTGTTGATGAATTTTTAAAAATGTTCTGGAAGAATATAGGTAAGTTTGTACTGCGCGCTATAAATTGTGGGTATAAAAGTGGTAATCTGACTACAAATGCGCGTCATGGTGTAATCACCTGTCTTCCCAGCCCGGTAAGCCTGGGAAATCTGTTAAAGAATTGGAGACCCATAACTTTATTAAACGTCATTTATAAACTTGCCTCGTCATGCATATCAAGCAGAATAAAAACAGTCCTGGATAAATTAATAAGTGAAGATCAAACAGGGTTCGTTCAGGGGAAGTATATAGGGGAAAATATTAGAATCATTTATGATTTGATGTTGAATACTAAAGAAAATGACATTCCTGGGCTGCTTTTACTGATCGACTTCGAAAAAGCTTTCGACTGTGTTTCGTGGACATTTATTGATGACATTCTTAAACGCTATAACTTTGGAGTTTCAACTAGAAGTTGGGTTAAAACATTCTACAACGATATAAAAACTTGTGTAATCCAAAACGGTCATTTATCCTCATTCTTTTCGAATAGCCGAGGATGCAAACAGGGAGATCCGATATCACCATACCTATTTATACTGTGCGTCGAGATATTGGGAGTAATGGTTCGTCAGGATAAAGATGTAACAGGCATAATGGTAGGCCAGGTGGAATACAAAATCTACCAATATGTTGATGACACTCAGCTAACCCTTGACGGTTCTGAACTTTCGCTCAGGTAAGCTTTACCGATTATGGACAGTTTCTACAAACTTTCCGGTTTAAGAATAAATGTTGATAAAACTAAAGCAATATGGATTGGTGCTTTGACAGCGGCAGAAATACAATTATGCCAAGACAAAATTAGACTGGGCGACTGGCTTTAAAATGTAAGGTATAGAATTCTCATCTATGAAATTTCTTGATATTTGGAAAATAAATTATCTAGCCAAACTAGAAGACCTGAAAATGGAATGGAGTAAATGGAAAATGAGAAATTTAACGTTATTGGGTAAAATTACTGTAGTAAAATCGTCAGCTTTGTCCAAACTGATCTATCTATTTCTTGCTTTGCCCAACCCACCAGACGACTTCATCCAGGCACTTAATATTATTTTTTTTGAATTCCTTTGGAACGGAGGTAGCGACGAATACAACGGAAAATTATTACACAGGATTATAAAAACGGGAGATTACGCATGGTAAACATAGTGAACTTCGTTCATAGCTTGAAAATCTCATGGATAAGAAGACTTTTGCTGCATAACCGGAAATGGAACGATCTCATAGGCATTGAAGCAGGTACAATGCAAAATATTTGGAGCTTGGGTAATGAGTATCTTAAAACTATAATATCAACGATTCCAAACCGTTTCTGGGGAGACGTTTTTTTTGCGCCTGGTACCACGTGAGAAAAAAAATAACCCCATATGAAATAAACGACCTGGTTAATGAACCACTCTGGTACAATAACAAATTGAGGCAACCAAATCTATTCATTAAAAATTGGTACCAGCTTAATATTAGATATATTCGTGATATCCTCAGCTCCGATGGTAACATTCTATCATCTAAAAAAATAAAAAATAAATACAATATCAGATGCACGTGCTTGGAATATATTCGCATCGTCTCAAATATTGATAAGAAATGGAAGTCAGAGATATGTAAAAAGTACCAAGATGTGATATTCACTCCGCCGATTAGTATAGGGGAAAAAATATTGATCAAGGAAACCAAGGGATGTAGAAGTTTTTATGATTTACTAAATGGGGAAGAGAGATTTTTAATTAAATCGGCGAACAGATGGGAAGAAATATTAAATACTAAAATTGACTGGAAAAGCACATATAAAAATACATTCAGCAGCACTGGTTATACAAAGCTAAGAAATATACAATATAAGATCTTGCACCGAATTTTGTGCACAAACTCGTTCTTGTATACTATAGGTAAACGCGATGATAATCTATGTCTGAATGCCTGAATACATTGGCTTTGTTAACAAAGCAATATATCTATAGTAACAAGTTCAGGTCATCAAATCTGAATTTGAATGCGCTTTTAAATAAAGTTCACAGTCATTATCAATTGGAGAAATATATCTCTGGCATAAGCAATACAATGGACAAGTTTAGCAAAAAATGGACTATGTGCGAAAAGGTTATTGAGAGTCTGAAACGTTAAAAATTTGAAAGATAAAATGATAAGTCGCACTAATTGTCAACCAACGTTTAGCCAGCCAAAAGTATGGGTAGCTATTAATAATTGTGTCGCCTCTTTAATACGTCACCTAATAATGGATATTTTCACTCTTGTATGTACGTTTGTTTGTATGTATATATATATATAACAAGGGAGTCTCCAAGCTTCCAGATTACTTTACTTTAATGTTGTTTGTTTGTTTGTATATATGTCAATGTGTAAAATATCTGTATGTGTATGTGTGCGTCTGTATATATGTATGTACGTTGCAGTATCATAATAAGAAAATAAAAAAATAAAAGTTTTAAGAAATTTCCCCTCAAGTTAAATTCCTCAACTCAACGTAAACTCTTCGACATAAGAAAGCCAACAAATTGAAGAACCTTCGCCGATTTCGATAATATTGATGATACGCATCGTTTCTCAATATAAGAAGGCAAAGTTGGTCCTCCTATGCTTTTCCATAGTAAAACCGGCCGCTCAATCAATCGCTTGAGAAAAAGCCACGAAAGTACACTTCGCGCGTCTGGTATTCCTGGAGGGTGACACGTGTGACTGGCTGCTACTGTATCATTCTGGCTAAGTTAGGATTATATTGATGCCAGCCTGAATTGTATTACATTGGTTGTGAATGTAATGTAACCAGCAACCTTGAATCGTACAAAGAATTAAGGCCAAGTTAGAAGAGCGCTGCTTGAGCTACTCTGGGGTGTCATTCAACTGTTGGACAGCTGCGCGGCCTGTGAAGATATAGAGCGCTGTGGTGAGTTTAAGCTCCCCCTGGTCTTGGGATAACTAAAATATTTAAGGGGTGGGGGACGGATTCGGTCACTCCCATGTTGCGCTACACCCAGGTCAAATTGGGTTAAACAGTAGTAATTTGTATACATTTTCCAGTACATGTAACTTAAAGCTCTTTAGTTTAAACTTATTCTGTTACCTTCCAAAATGGTAAAATGATTGGGGCAAAAGTCCAACCCTTTCCATAGGACAATATCGGGTACAGGTATACATGGAGGAACTTAATGAACTTAATGAATATGCGAAAACATCATGTTATATACTAATCGAAACAATAAACCAACACGTGCTGCCTTTATCAATCATGAAAAGGAAAGCTCTTGACCGCATGTAATTAAGGCCCTCTTGCGTAGCCGGTCATATGTATTCCTGCCAAATAGACTTCAGATTCGTCATGTGCCTTTCAGAAAACTTTTATTTTATTTATTAAACTTTGTGTAGAACAGGAGGAGCACAACAAGTGACCAGCACCTACAACTAAGTGCCCTCCACATACAGTATACATACAAACATTTAACATTTATTAAAATAAGATTATTTATATAAGTATACACTCCAATATATAGAGTATGCGGGAAGCACAGAAACAGTGATCACAAACTTGAGTACTATTCTTATCAAAATGTATTTATAACTATGGGTGGTGGATAAAACGAAAGGCTTCAAGTTCCAGGAATAAAATGCTCTGTTGAAATGAGACTACGAAAAGTTTCTGTTTTAAATTATTGCGTTTTCAATGTATTGTCTGAATTGAATAAAACATAATTGTGACTATTTACATGGTAATCACCCTGATAATATTTCGCCAAACACATGAAATCGGTAATTACGCGTCTATAGCTAAGTGGGAGAAGTATTAATTCGATAAGTCGGTCTTTGTATTCAATACCCCGGCTCTCACGGCAACCAAGGATTTGATTGTCCTCCTCTGTACTCCTTCAAGACGCAGTAGAGATTTTTTGGTAGGTTGGACAAGACTGACCGCATGTCCTTTGGATTCGCCCAAGCATGCGGTTAGTTCTACTTGCAGATCAGGTTACATGAGGGTCCCAAGATAAATTGGGCGAGCCAAGAACAGCAAGATCTCTAATTCTGTCGACAATCTCCATTACTGTTTCATTAATGGTGTATCTGAACGCTATATGATTTCGTTTTCTAGTGACAGCACTTTATATTTATCAGTATTGAAGGGCATGTATCACAAAATACCCCAGTTCACGAATTCGTCAAATTCACTAATTCGTCGAGTTGTACGCAGTCGGTTGTTCCCTTGATTTCTTTAATACATTTTGAATCATCTGCTAATAGAACTACCTTTGTGTGAAACTTATGACAACAATTCAATTGACTGAAACATGTAAAACCTATAGTGTTCATGCAGACATTACAAGGTTCGAAAGAAGGGAAATTTTGAAAAAAAAGACTGACTTTGGTTAAACCCACCGAGAAGAAGCTGGTAACTGGACGAGAATCATTCCAAGGACATTGCGGGGTAGGAAAACCCTGGTTGCCACCTTGGAAGATCGATTTTTGTCATGATGAGGGACATAACTGCCCCTCCTCCATAAAAGCCTATATAAAAGCCCTTAAAGCCTATATAAACCATACCTCCTTCATCAATTTTTCAACCCATCTCCTTATCTCCTTAAGTCTGAAACGAACAAGTATGAGGACTTCAGACTTTCCAGTCTCATAACCGATCGTTTTGGGTCCATTTTAAAACTAGTTACAAAACATAATGTCTGTAACATTATGAGGGAATCCAAGATGGCAACCCGCTGGTTTGAAATATATATCAATGCCTTTTTTTTGCCACATTTTCCCTATTATTATAGCATTGATTGTAACCTAGTTCATATTTTCGGAATCTAACTGTTCCACATCATAGCCAATCATCTGGAACTCATTTTTGATCCTATGTATATAGTCTTTTACAAATTAAACAAATTCACGATGGCTGTCCACCAAAACCAACACATTTGACCGTTTCTCATTTCATTC